>JAECUM010034844.1:0-37093 GCA_016617855.1 Megalonaias nervosa
GCAGTTTTTCATCTTTAGAAAAACCTTGTAAACATCTGTAACAGAAATATTTCTTATTTTTATTTTTATTATATTGTCTGCCAACTAGTCCACTAAAGCTTTTTAACAAGCATTAATGTCCTTTGTAAAATAATAAATGTATCGTCTTTGTGTAGCATTTTCTGAAATATATTTTGGGTAAACATTTTCTTTTTCATCTAGTCCGAAAACGCTAACAGAAATATTATTTTGTTTTTCAAACTTTGGTATTTGATTTTCTGCTACAGGAAAAGTTATTCCACTAAAATTTAGCTCGTCTTTGTACGGCAGATATTTTTCAACCCGATCGCCGTGGTCATTCTGAGGATGTTTCCCAGACAAAATTGCCCAACGGTACCATTCGTTATCATTGTTTCTGACATTTATACAACATTTTTTGTTTATAATTTATTGAGGGAGATCAACGTAAGAACTACCACGAAATACGTTATATTTCATTGTATGAAATAAAACTTCTTTTATGATTTCAAATTTCCAGCCTGATCCTGATGCAGTAAAGTCCTCCAATTTTTTTTTCATTTATTTCTTGGTGTATTTCATCGGCTAATGTAGCAATATTTGTTCCAGTTAATATTTTTCGTGATTTAACTGTTAGATATGGTTCAGAAATTTCGCTGTCAAAACTTGTGTTTTCAAACATTATATCAATTACATCTTTTTCGATTGCATGTAATTTTGATAAAATCATATGATACTGTACTATTAGTTTGATACTTTTGTGAGCTGCAAGTTCTTGAGATATAACAGGTTGTAAAAGATGAAATAAATTTGTAGAGTTAAAATTTGCTAAAACATTTTAATTATCAAATTTGTAACTGTTGTCGTAGTCGGAAAATGCTGTAGCAACTTTTTCTGCTATGATAATGCTCTTTTTAGCAATATCTTGCAATTTAACATTATATATGTATAATATTTTTATATTTGATTGAATTTTTTATGCATTTTACAATTAGTTATATAAAAATGCTATGTATATAATGTCAGAAATTCTGAGATACATTAAATTGACAGCAGAGGAACAAGAAGAATATCACGTACACCCAATTTATAATAGTTACGCTGGAAATGCATTAGGTTCTTTTATTCACGTAAAATATCAAAAACCCTTTGGTAAAACAACTCCAGCCGGAATTAAAATCTCAGTAAAAGGTGATACTATAGAAAGAATTGAAATATTTAGAAAAGATTTTATTTATACTTTGTTTTGCGGAGAGATTCCAGCTGGACAAAAGGTTTATCGAGTGAATGGCGCAGTTAATGATGATAATATTGAAAATTTATCATTGCAAAACGAATTTCAACCACATCAAGTATTTGATTTATATGAAGCTCATGATAAGGGAATTATTCGAAGAAGAAAAGCTAAAAAAAAAAATTAGGTAATTTGCAGAATAGCGAGTACTTGCTTGTAGTTATTCGTGGAACTAAAACAGGTTTCGTTGGTTATCTATCACATAGGTTTATTTACGAAACATTTAACGGACTAATACCTGATGGTTTAGTTATCGATCACATCAACAGCATTAAACCTGACAATAGGATTGAAAATTTAGATCTAGTTACACCAAAAGAAAATAGTAGAAGAGGAAAAGCTGGAAACAGTGATTTTAGTAAGGTTAAATCAGTTGTTTCAGTAAATATAGAAATTGTTGAAGAAATGAAATTTAAATGAATATCAGCTGCCGCAAAATATCATAAAATTCATCCACAGCGAGTAAAAGATATAGCTGATAATGTACAAAAATCAACAACATCGACGTCAACATTTGATAGATTTAGTTCAAATATTACAAATAATTATATTTCTTACTTCTGTTTTAGTAAGACAATTGTGAGCAAACATTAGGATATCATCGTGATCAAATTTTAGTGTTAGAAACGAACTATTATCAAGTTTTTTTTTCTGCTGCTATTAGAAGTATTTTGTCAGAATCACCTTTCATTACAATGACGTCAACAGAATAAACACTATATCCCGACAGACAATTTCGAACTGCTTCGGCTAGTTCTTTGTAATTTAATATATTAACATTCTGATGATATTTTATATCAGGAGATTTCGTTTCGCTGGCCATTAGTATTATAAATTAGATAAAACTTAATGAAGAGACTTGCTGATATATATGCTGAAGATAAAATCACCAACAATAAAATCATCAACGACAATTTTATACCGAAATATAACGTTATCTCAGATAAATCTGCTGGTTATAGTTAAGATGATATTTTGTACAACAATGATGATGATGATGAAGTTGGTGACGTCAACAACTTTGTCGTTAGCAAAGAAAAATTACAGTAGACCGACAACTGGACGATATAATGTTAAGTATCATATCGCTAAAAAAATAATAAAATTTAATATTACTATTACAGAGCAAAATATATTTTGGTAACTTATAAAACCTTTTTTAAATCTAAAAATAACTGGCCAGCAAAGAAATATAAAATACGATTTTATTTTTGTTTAAATATTTAATTTAATGCCAGTCGATAATGCAAGAAAATTACATTTAGTTTCCTTGTGTAGACCAGTGAAATTTACAATAACATTATTCGATCACTTCGTGATTGAAATCGACTTAGTTGCTACCCAGCTATTAAATTTATCGCTATACCCACGCCATTTAACCAAACTTTTATTACCTTTTTCCTTAATAACTCTTTCAATAACAAATATATCTTGTTCTGTTTTCTGAAGTTCCTGCTCGTAGAAACTGCCAGTTATAAGTTCACCTAATAAATCTTTTAGCGCATAAGTCACTGGTATTGTTAAAAGTACTTTATCAACAACAAATACTTCTTCGCTCCATTTCGGAGTAAATCCTTTCTCAAATGTTGTTTTCGTCAGAGAAATTCTAACGTTATCACCAACTTTAAATTTGCGTCTGCGGTACATATTTTCGTTTGCTAATATTGGATTTTTAATTGCTTCGTTTGGCGACATTTTTATTGATCTGTGCTTAGTGCAATTATACTCGTCAACAATTTTCTGTAGATTGTCAATATATTTACTCGTATATTTAGCTGTCAAATATTTGTGGATTTTTTTCGTTTAGTGTACGATTAACATATAACATATTTTTGATGTTATTTTGTTCTAAAAACTGCTCAAATATTTTATTACAAAATTCTGCTCCATGATCAGTCCAAATTCTGTTTGGTTTTCTTTCTGTACTTGTTATTATTTGTTCTAACACATCACTTATCGACGTTCCTGTCTTATCTGAAACCGGTACACTAAAAGCATATTTGCTAGAAACATCTACAACATTAAAATATATCCTTTATTATTGTTAAATTCAGCTAGATTTGACACATCAACTAAATCTATCGCCCGGATATCATCAACGGCATTTGCGACATCCTTACGTCGCGTAAACCTTTGTGTTTAAGTTTGTGTAGCTCTGAGGCAAGATCATCATACAATTCCTTTCTACCGAGTCGAGACTCTCCGAGTCCGAGTTTATATTTTGATCCAGTAAAACCCTGCACCAACTTTTTATCAACACGCTCTCGTAGTCTGTGAAGCAGGCCGTTTGCAGGCTTCATATCACGACGCTCGTCTAGCATTACTGTATCACAGCCGTGCTTATCTTGTTCGTTGTCCCGGTAGCAGATATCACGGCGCATTGCTATTGCATCAACTTGATTGTAAGGTTCTTGTCGTGGCAGCGGATTATCGTTCTCGTCAAGTTGTTTATCAAGAGGATTATAAGGTCCAGTATATTTATGGCCTGGCAATGTCCAACCGCCTTTTGGTTTTGGTAGTTTGCCAATCAATCTATGTATATCTATACCTGTTCCAATTATTTCTCTGTTGTTGCATTTCTGACAGTATATAACAATTTTATTTTGCTCCAGACAGAGATCTCTATCACAATCGCACTTGGATCTCATTATTTATTAATCATCTACTAAAATAACTTCCCTGGCAACGCCAGGACACGGACAACCCGCTCCGGACAACTTTGTCGTTGGTGATAATTTCTTTAAAAACATGCTTTTCCCACAGATTGCACAAATACTTTTCAGCATTATTCTATTATTTTTTCTTTTTTCTGTTGTTTCATCTTTATTTTCTGATTTAGTTTTGCATCTGAGACAATATGTTGACATTTTATATTTGTAAGTTTAGATAAAATTAATTGCAATCTTATCATTAACGAGACAAGGTTGATTGTCAAACTGTAAAATAAATTTTTAAAAAAATTGAATTTAGGCTGGGACATTTGTTTTATAAACATTGCACAATAGTATCCACAAGTAGAAGTTCCAACAAGCTGAATTTGATTAGACGAATAATTTATTATTTTATATACTTTGTTTATATTTTTTTTTTATTGCATCACTTGGTGGAAGTCCAAATGAATCAAAATAATTGTTATTACAAGCAGCTACCCAATGTGTGCCAGATCCGTCATTGAAATCTTGTATATTTATCACACACGAACCCCCAGCTGGTGCTGGGGCAATTGCATCATCATGTTCATCTTTAGAATAAACTCCACGGAAATTTTTTCCTTTTCTTAGCTTATCAAGTATATCAAAGTTACTTAACGCGGTCGAGTTCCTGGCAATGTTAGTCCTCGGCCTATTCTCAACAGATTTGGCAATAGACTTCCCTCTACTCCCGCCAGCAATGGTCCCATAAATCAACCTTTGTTTGTTTTTCGCCACGATCGCGTCTTTTTTTTTTTTTTTTTCGTTGTTGTCTTTCTTTTTACCTTTTTTCGTTTAGGCATTATATTTATCTTTAGACAAATATTTTCTTTATTCCATCACCTGAGACAGCCTTTTTTGTTGCGCCAGATACTGCGCCAGATACTGCGCCAGAAGCTGCCGCTAATCCTAATATACCAAGAACTGGCAAAAGTTTAGGTATTAACGTTCTGGCTATCACAGATAATGCTGGACCAAAGAAACCACCTTGTTTTGCCATTGCAGCAACTTGTGAGGCACTTAAATTAAAAACATTTTTTTTTTTTGCGATCGTCTTTATTTGTTTGTTTTTTGGTTAACATTAATTTTGTTAAAGTACCTTCAGTGTTAGGTTTTATTTTTAATGATACCTGCCTCTGGTTTTATATTTAATGATACCTGCCTCTGCTTTGCAACAGCAGGTGCGAATTTTTTAACTTGACCATCAGTCAAATATATTTCTTTTACAATATATTTTGTCATTATATACAGATTACAGATTAAACTTGAAGTTCTTCAAACTTGTACTGACATTTTACCTCCGACAAAGTCAATTGTTATAAATCTGTCGCTGATCACTAACGCATATACATACAAGTGTCCAAGTAATTTCAATATCAGCTGTTGAGTCGACAGCTCTTTCGCCATGCTTACTAACATCAAAATAAAATATTGGGTAAAGTGTATGAAATTCCTCTGCTGATATCTGAGATCCGTCTCCAACGTCTTGATACTTTTGCATTGCATCCATAAGGTACATGTAAGGTCTAGTAATATTTTTATTAGAATCATCTGCAAAATTGCATTCTATCGCTCGTTCTGGATATTGCTTTGAATTTAGTCTGGCGTATATTCGTCTAACATCGGCGTTATCAAATATTGCATTATTTTGTTGTTGGTCACCACGTCGCGCTTGTCGCTGAAATACAACAAATAATTTCCTCGGCAGTTGTTCACTTGATGTTGTTGTGACTCGCCATGTGTAGTCGGTAGTATTTGGAACTGTGTTTGATATATTTTATTTTGCTGAAAATAAATTATGTTTGTGTGTTTTTGCAGCATATCATTTAATTTTGATGCTTTTATGATTGACGGAGTTATTCGTGGCATCCACAGACCAAGTTTATTTATGATAAATTGTACATCAACTCCACCAGCTCGAAATAAACAATCATTTTGTTCTGTTCGATCTAAAATAAGTGTATGTTTAACTCCACGAAATACTTTATTGTAATAGCGACAAAATCCAAATACTGTGCTGAACGGCAGCATCATTGTAATTTCACGTGATTCTGCTGCAAGCTCTTTTCTCTTAGCATAACCTTCATTGTAACGTATGTTTCTTACGCTAATTGCGTTATTAACATGATTTAACATTGCAACGCCGTTCGCATCTGCAGCTGATGGTGTTATACCAATATTATTACAAGCTGCAATAAGTGATACTCTTGTAGCGTCTGCATCAGCGCCTGCAGCTGGTTCGGCTATACCAAAATTGTTAGCATTAGCGATAAGAAAATTTCTTACAATTACAACATCTGCAGCGGCATCAGCTCCATGTGCTAATGCTCCTTTTGAAATAAATTCACCTGTTACAGCTACACCAGCTCCAGTATCTTTAAACCACATCATATTAATTGCAGTTGATCTGGAGTAATCATCAGAAAACGAAATATTATTTAAGATTGTACTTGCGACTTGCAGGTAACTTGAAATATCCTCAAATGTTTGATTAGCTAGCTGATATCTAGCACTTTTAAATAAACACCAGCCATTATTTATAAGAGCTACTTCTGTTCCAGCTGCAATTGCGACAGGTGGATTAGCTACTGTCATAATCTGGCCACGAACTTCCAATATTGCTTTGTGAAGCAGTAGAAATACATCTTCGTCTCGAGTATTGAATGTTCTGACGCCAGCCTTATTTGGTTCATTAGAATTTTCGTCGAGATACTCAACATACTCAAATTCTGTTACTGTGTCGTCAGTGTCATAAGTTTCTGCTAAATCGAGATAATTTTTAACAGAGATTTTTTAATTTTTTTATTAGGTTCTATAAAATGTTATTATTTCGGTGCTGTTGCCTTAGATATTAATTTTTGTATAATTTGTTCTCCTTTTGGTGATAAAAGTTTTTTTGTTGTTGTTATCATTGCACGTTGAGTTTCTTTTGTTGCAGCGATTTCTGATATAATTTGTTTGATTGTTGGCGCATCTTTTATTTTATCAGCTACTTTTTGTCCCACCGCAGTTCCAGCGGCAGATGCAGCTCCAGTTGCAAAAGCTTTTGACGCGTCAAGTGCAATTGGCGCAACTTTATGAGCTATTCCTGGGACATTTTCAATAATTTTAGTAAATATATTTCCAAAAAATCCTCCAACTTTTTTTCTTCTGTAAATCTTTTTTCTCTGTTTCATTATATCTGAGGTTGTATAATTTTATTGCCAATTACAAAGTGATCGTGCGTAGGTGCAGGTAATAAGTAACAACCTCGTTATTCAAATCCAGTTGTCGTCCAGATTGATCCGTCAATTGCATACTTATTTCTGTTATTTGATTTTCAACGTTTAGTGGATAATAAATAGCTTGACGTGGACTAATTTGCATGACAGATCCCGGTGTAACGTCTGGAGAAAAACTATATATTGTTTGTCCTTTACTACCCTGGGCTGAGTAAGATCCAATTGCAATAGAGCAATTTATTAATATTGTGTTTACGTCAGTTAAATTTACTGGCAGTTCACTGTCATACGTCATAGTTTGTTCAGGAGCAGCATCATAACTTTCACGAGAAAATCCTATCAGTTATGCGATACTTTTTTTTTTCTTGGTGTAAAATTGACTAACATATCTTTTAATTTTAATCTGGCTCTTAACGTGTTATAATTTGGTGTTAGCTCAAATTTATCAGCTACACCGCCCGCCTTTGTTATCAGCTCCTTGATTGTCTTATTTAGATCAGTGATATTATAAGCTCCTTGTGGAATTTTAATTTTTCTCCATTTATCTTTAAAAATAGACATAATTACAAATTCAAATTGATCATTTACTCCAGTTTTTACGTTAGCCATAGAATGCTAACGCGTACAGGAAATTAGTCCTATCTCATTCTGCTTTTCAGTATCAAGTTGTATTGGCGGAATATATTTTACTGAAAAATTTGCGCTATCTTTATCAGCTGTGCTAGAGTCTAGTAATAATGTTGTTGACATTGTTATTTATCATATTTTATAAAATAAAGTCGCGGTGTAAAATTTCGTATTCATCAGATGTTAATAAATTTTCCGATCTTAAATGATCAAGTATGTCAACAATTTCATTGTCAATTTCAACACCAACATTTCCAGCCTCTTTTGATGATATCAGCAGCATTAATCTGCCTATCATTTCAGTAACTGATGCAAATATTTTTACTCGGGAGTGACTCCTGTGACTCCTGTTCCTGTTCTTTCTTTTTCAGCTTTTTCAGCTTCTTCGGCTGATCTTTTTAGATCTCTCTCAGTTTGCATAATTTCTGGAGCTTCTTCAGCTAACTCTGATTTTTTTTACCTCTTTCTACTCCTTCTTCATCTAATATTTTTGCTTCAGAAGCTAAACCACTAGATTGATGACTCTCGTATATGTTATGTATAATAATCTAATACTTTCTTGGTAATTTGTGTATTTTAATACTATATCTTTAAGATGTTTTTGACTTTCTTCTGATATTTTTCGTAACTTCTTAGTTTTTTTATCAGCATCAAATCATCTTTTCTAATATTATATATTCTCACATTTTTAAAACTATATTCTCTGTTAAAATCTTTATACTCATCATCTTCTATTCTACTTCTCATATTTCGAACATCATTTAAAAAAATTTCTTTTTCTTGAGCATCTAATCCATGCTCTTTTCTAAAAGCTTCTTCTTCTTCATACATTCTCTCCAACGTTGATTTCTCACCTTTACTTTTCGATTCTTCAATTATTTTCTTCTATATCGCCTAACCTTCTTTCAATTGGAGCAACTAATGTTACTTCTGCTAATCGTCTTTCAAATGCAAGTGGATTATTAATAAGAAAATTTAGTTTATTTTGTCTAGCAGCAGGATCAGCAATATTTACTACAAGTGCCTCAGCTAATCTTTAGTTTCTTCATCAGATCTTCCAATAACTTTTGCAGCAGCTGCTTCTTGTTGTTCTTTAACTAGTCCGATTAAATCTTTTTCCTGTAGTTTACTCCAATTAGTTCCAGTAGCTTTTTTTAAGTTCTTCTTCTGATAGTGGTTTAGTTTCAGGTTGTTTTCCAAGTAAAGCCTCAGTAACTGGTTTGAGAGCTGTAGCTGCATTTTATGCGGCAACTATCTGTCCACGTCGTGCTTGGGGTACTTTTTGCTTAAATTCTGCCTGAGATTGTGCACGTTTTTTCAAATCTTCTATATGTTTTCTGTACTTTGCTCGTTTATCCACAATTATATCAAAGATGTTTGATAAAACTTACTGCAAGTATCTGTCAATACAACAGCCAAACATTTTATCTGGATCACGTGTTAGTTTATCAAATAAGAAAAAGTTATATTTATCTTTTGTTGCCTGATGATATAGTTCAATAAATCAATCTTTTGTTACGTCGCCACATTGTTCGTTTGCAATATTTCTAACGTCAACATTGTCCAATACGGGAAAAATTATAAATCAACCAGTATTTCGTCTAATAAATCTGTCAACGTTATAAAAACCTTGGGCGAAATAAATAGAATTACATTTCTTATTACGTGACAGTGAAAAATATGATCTTATTTTATTCATTTCTTCATTGTTTAGCGGAATATCATCAAAAACAACTATCTTATGTTCGGACGAATCAAGTTGATTAACTGGAACAAGTTCTTCTGGTTGTTTGATAATAAAAAAATCTTCACCAGCCTCAAGATCATCACAAAATTTGTTATTATATTCGCTAAGTAGCTCGTACTTATCTTGTTGTGGATTAATTGTGTAAATATAAACTCGATTGTAGTTAAAATTATTGCCCAGCAGTAAATTCATAAGCAAGTTTGTTTTTTCCCGATCCATTTCTTCCAACAATAAGATAATAACAATCAGGAAATTCATTGTTATGTTTATGTTTCACCAACCGCTCTGTATCAAAGTTTAATAGCCATGATTTTGCCATCGTTGTTATACAATTTTATGTTATATAATTTACATATTAAAAAATTGTCAGACAATAAATAAATAATGAGCTATTATACAAAATTTAGAACATCATTAGGAAATTCGTCGGCTATAAGTACAATAACAAACGGCAATATTGATTTATTAAAATTATTGGGTTAGAATCTGTATATCCGCCAGCAAATGTAGATAACACACAAGCTGTAAGTTATGTGCAACTAAAATCTGTTGATGATAATACACTTAACAAAGCCGGTGACACAATGACAGGTAACCTGTCTATGTCAAATTCAAAACTAACTGGATTACCGACAATCTCACAACCAGCTAATGAAACTGATGCTATTAGCTATGCTCAGTTAAAAGAAGAACTTACCCCATATTTTAAGAGATCCGGTGGACTAGTGACAGGCAACATAAACATGAGAAATAATAAAATAGCTACGACATATGTTCCAGTTAATCCTAATGATCTGACAAATAAAGTGTATGTTGACAGTCTGTCTAGCGGTGTAAAACGAACCATAAACAACGTTGGGTATATTCCAACACTTTTTAAGGCAACTGACAATCGAGTTGGGTGTGAGGTAAGCGCATTAGCATGTTATCCTGAAAATTATCCTTATTACGCTTTCTCTGATAGACACGAGTGGACTACCAACGGAGAAGTTGATAATTTTTGGATTAAAATTAAATATCCTACTGCAATTGCTATTTGGCAATTTCATTTGCGAGGTCGATTAAACTCTAGTGTTGGTCGAATTTATAATTGGCGATTGGAAGGATCAAACGATGATATCGACTGGGTAATATTATACAGTACAACATACACTTATATTTCAACATCACAATATTTTACAATTCCGAAAAAAATACTGTCAACAAGTAGTTGTATTTTCGAGTTCATGTTTTCGCTGCTGAACGTCCGTTTCTAGGACTGACATCATTTCAAATATATACACTCGATGATCAAATTTAATCTAGTGCTATAAAATAATGTCAGAACCGCCAATTATAACCGTTGCGAGAGAATTTTATGATAATATTTTTAACCCTAAAATAGATGTTGGGGACCAATCACTATCAGCACGTATAATAAATACCAAGAAAAATTTTACAAATGATAAATTCTCCATTGTCAGATGAAGAAAATTCTTTTATTCTTGTTATGTATATGAGAGGACCACAACTGTTGAAAGCAATAGAAAACTTTGATATTATAAGAAGTTACTATCATCCTGATGATTGTTTAGAAGAACAAAAACAAGTTGAAATTGTGTTTAAAAAATATTGATCGAGCTTGACTTTAAAAATATAGATTTGATAATAAAATCGGACTTAATAAAAGCACGAGCACATGGTGAAAAAGCGGGGGAAGAAAGACGAATAAACGACAATCATTATCGTCCTGACAAGCTAGCGGAATCTAAGATAATAGGAGTAAAAGAAACAGAAAGTTCTATAATAGTTTTTTAAAACGAGGTATTTTTATACATCTCGGTATGTACTACCCCTACTAGGAAACCCTAGTTAAAATTTTTACCATAACACCAGATGCTGAGTTAATTGTTAAAGCGTAATCGAACGCAATTCTACCAATGATACGTACAAATCCAGAATTTGATCCAATTATTGTTAATGAATCTATAGCGATAATCAATGATTTTGACAATGAAATTAGTTATCTCAGCAATGATGAGCAAAAGAAGTTTTTTGAAGAAGTCCTACAAACACTGTTGGAAAAAAATGATTCTTATTACGACATAAGTTATGAGGACGACATTCCAATTCCATCACTCCAACGCTCAAGACAATTGTCATTACGAAATTATTACAATGAAGTTGAAAAAATGTTCACAAGACCATCATATGCAAATTTATTGGTATAAGTAGCTGATGCTGATAGTCTTATCCAACTTAACATATACATACTCCGAAAATTAATGCTAGCAAATTTCGTGCTAGACAACATCTTGTTCTAAAAAATTTCACGTTAGATCAAATAAACTTGGTATTAGGGTATATTGATGAAACAGAAAAAGATTACAGTAATTTGGTGAATGAAACAGATTTGTACGAATGCGAATTAGGAGATATTTTTATTCATTTACTTGGTAAAGAAAAATTATGTACTAACAGATAAACGATATAATGATACTTCGTCAGATGTTTATGACAAGTACAGAAATTTTATAGCTGATCGTAACAATGATAAGTTCCGTGAGTTTCTTGATTCGATTGTTGGTGCTAGAGATTTTAATATTGTATAAAACTGTAAACAAATATTGCATAATGAAAAAAAAAAACAAACAAATCATCGATTTCAATCATATTTCAGAAGAAATTCCAAAACAAGATGTTGACGCTCTAATGCAATATTACAGATATTATCATAAAACCTTTGGTGTGTAAAACAATGTTATAAGTATTACAGTAGAATACTTCGAATAATATCATATTTGCCACTGCTAATAACCAGCTCTGGTATAATTTCAAGTGGAGCATCATTAAACCCGTTTTTATTAATAATATCTGCTGTTGGCGTTTCTCTTTCAATGGCGTGTAAAAAATTGTGCCCAGACTTGAGACTAAAAAAATGCTTGTAAGATAGCAAGTATCACTTACACAAAATTACTTGATCAGATAAGATCTTATTTGCGAGGCGTAAAATATGATATGGACGATGCAATACGCGAGTTTCGTATTATTGACAGTATGTTAACGGATATCCTACCAATGAGTCACCAGGTATGAAAAAGGTTATCATAAAATATGGTTACAACAGTAGTAGATGTTTAGAAATATCATTATCAACCATGTTGTCAATAAATGTCATTGGATCATCTGCCCAACCTATTATTCTCTCATCATTTTCAGTTGCGAATAACCATACTGATCCATACTTGCTCGATATGTGATGACCAACTTTTTTAATACAGTCACTTATTATTTTAGGTTTTATACCAGTATCTTTTAAAGCTGATTTGATTGAATTAAATCTTTTAACAAATCTGTTTGTTAGTGGGGTGGGGGTTTCTGGTCTAGGATCCTCTTTTTGCTTAGGATCCTCATCTTCCTTTACTACTTCTATTTCTCTGGCGTGTCTGTGTGTCGGTGTCAAGACAACCACAACTGAACAACTTCTAAATAATTCAATCGCACGCGTTGTTTTACCAGAACCTCCAGGCCTATTGAGATAAACGGTTTTATGTCTGGCCACATGATCATATACCGATGGTGCTAACGATTTTGATATTTGATTGTTATTTTTGAAAGATGTCTCTTTAATTTCAACGTCGGCAGATTCAGAATAATTAAATATATTTTCTTGTTTTATTCTCCATGATCCCCATTCACCAGCGCCAAGTTATTTATCTAGTAAATTCAAATATTTTTTATTTATATAAAATGAATCTGTGGCAACTCTGACCGCGATCAGCGGAAATCTGTTTATCATCGATAATAAGTTTATCGAAACGTACGCTAGCATAGAAGATCTCAAATGAGTAAACTGTGGTGACTCACTATCAATATAACCCACAATTGTACCTAATTCAGTTCCGTTCAATAAATAAACATCATTTCGGTTTGTAAATGTACCTCTCTCCGTTGTGTCAGCGATTATGAAATCGAGTTTTCCATCGTCCATGATTAATCTTGTACACCCTCGTTTATGATCACACGCACCACCCTGAGTCAACTTACCGATTATTTTTCTGCCGATATCCTTTGCAACTTTCTCATTATTTTCTTTTCTGTATTTATATACGTTATTAATAAGTTCAGTAATTTCATCCTCTGGTATCTTTTTCCGCATCAAACTTATCTGGTTCTGGCAACCAAACTTGTTTCTGCGGACGATGCAATATTATCGCTTCACTTACAACCAACGATATTAATATTTTTTACATCAATCATATATCGTAATAGTACTACTGGAGCCCAATATTTTTCAGAAAAATGTCTTCCAAACCAAGCTTAAAAAATCGGATGGAGATCCCCGTAAAACTCGAATGACTATACATGCGAATCCAGTTAAGTCAAAATCTGGCAGGGGTCCATTTATCGCAACTCTGGTCATCTCGTGTGTTGGATGACCAAATCTCTTAAAGTATTCAGAACACTCTCCGTATCCAAGAAAACTTCCAGGATAACACGCTACCATATCAACTGAGATAACGTCGCTGTGATCGTATTTAGTATTCCATAATCCGCCGTGTCCGTATTCGATACAACTACATTGGACATAAACTAGAAATTCTGATCTTGTAGGTTTCCATGAATTTTTCTCCTGAGCAGCGTGGGCAGCAACTGATGGAAAAGTAAAACAGTTATTCAGTAATTGTTCGATAACATCATTATCGTTCGTGTATTTCAACGCAAGATTTTTCATTTCTTCGTAGAGTGATTCTGTACGATAAATTTCTCCGCTAGGCCGTACAAACTGATCATAATTTCCGTCATCGGTACTTTGAAACAGCCAAGCAGATACAGGGTCACTCTTACTGATGTTTCTGACAAAATTAAATATGTAATTGCTATAAACTCTAACTGTTCTATCTCGTGGAAATAGTGTTACCGCAGACGTCCAAGCGTGTGAGTTATGATCAATAATCGTTATCGGGACTCCCCTTGGTTCATATTTTGATTTGTATAAAATCTCTCCGGTTAGTGTTTTCACTTTTATTGGAAATTTTAGTTCAGCAACGTCGCTGATAGACGCTCCGGTGACTTTAACTGTTTCTGCCCACTTGGTTATATTTTTACGTCACAAATCCGTTAAACGGTTCCACGTATCGCGTTTGTGAAGTGTTCTGTAACTCGCTCAGCTACACAATTTATCCTTGATAGTTTCATCGGCGCGAGATCATTAACGCTAGGTTTATCATTCAGCTGATATATCGCAGAAACAACTGCAGTCACAGGATACTCTTGTTCATAATATGGTTTGTCAATACCGGTCAACGTACCCTAGTTCAAATTAATTTCTATATATAGTTTCTGATGTTATTATTGAAAGTCTATTGCCAAAACGTAAATGGTATACTGATCAACTAAGCCACATATAGTTCAAACAACATGAAATATATTTCTTGCAATTATGTATTGTTAATAATTTTGGTTCTAATCCACTTATAAGCAATGAACTTCATACTTTGCAATATACATGAACTCATTATGCTTACTAGTTATTAGGGCCGAGTGGTCTAAAGCGCTCTCCATTACGGATCACTGCCAACTCACCTCTGTCTGCGTGGGTTCGAGTTTAGGATTCGCCGAATGTGGATATGTGAGAAAGCTTGCCAGTAGCTTCTCGTGGGTCGGTGGTTCTTTCCGGGGATTTCCCGGTTTCTTCCTCCACCATTAATAATGGCCGCCATGTATAGCCTATCGTGTGCTGAAAAATGGCATTAAGCCCCACAACAACAACAACTACTAGTTATTACACAATGTTGTGCTATGGTCATTCATTACATTTGATATTATTATGTTTTAACTCCATATAAAATGGATAAAATACTATATATTGTATATTATTATTTTTATTATTATATATATTATCAAGTTTCCCATGTTTACAAACTGGAAATAGTAAGTTTTTATATTAGATAGCCTTGATTCTGCCTTGTTTAATTTTTAATAAATTAACTTTAGGTATGGTTACATTACTCAGTATTATTTAACCACTAATTTTATTGCAATAAATTGGGAAAAGACAATATGCTGTAATCTAAGTAAATTCCCCAAAAATATTAAAAAACTTTTATATTTAAATAATTTTACAGAAGTAATTGTCTTCAGTGCATCTGTATATTATACATATGATAATATACTATTTGACTCGTGCATATATTTATACTGATTTATCTTCATTCATGAAAAATATGTCCTACATATATAATCACGCAAATCATTTCCATCCCCTGGTTCATAAATGTTTAAATTTTCTTCATTATCTGCAATTAATTCATCAGCTGGAATGATGTCCCCCTTGTATATGCCTATGTTATGAAGGACAACACAGGACAATGTGTATAAGGCAGCTTTTTCAGGAGAAACTCTCATACCATTTTGCAAACATGGGAAACGCCTCTTTAGAATGCCAAATGTTTGTCCTATAACAACTCTGGCTCTACACAAGGCATCATTGTACTTCCTCTGTGCAGCTGTGTTAGGTGCATTGTATGGTGTCATAAGGAACTTCCGACAAGGATAAAGAGAATCACCAAGTAGAAATCCATCATATTCACCTGAAAATATTATGAATTAAATATGAAACATGTTATCGGTTTTTTATAGTTAAATGATGTTTAAAATGTTATACTGGATATTAAAGTGATAAATTAAAACAATTAAATTTTTCAACTAAAAATATCATCATATTAAAGATATTTTCATATCAAATAACAATTATTATCTGTAAAATTATTTGTTTCTGACTACACTTAGGGTACTGTCATGTAATTTTTAATTACATCTTCTCAAAAAGATTACATATTCTACAACCAACCCTACCTATGATAAATGATTCATAAAATCCTAAATCATCTCGATATATTTTGTGTCCAGGAGATACATATCCACATATAAGGTTTGATTCCAAAAGACATAAACAAATGTTAATTTTGTTTGATGTAATGTACATCTGAACTTATAACTACATCATACCCAACAGTAAGATATGGTTTAAAAGTACTTTAAAATAAAACAATATTATGAAATGATTTTAGTGCACATAATATATATATATATATATATATATATATATATATATATATATATATATATATATATATATATATATATATATTATGCACATTGATTACCATTTTCAAATGCAGTACAAAGTTGACTTTCCCGGAACATCCTGGAGTCATGCACAGAGCCTGGCCACTTTGCTATGCAGTTTGTTATATGAAATCTAAAGTCACATGTCATCTGAAAATAAAAATAATAGTTTACACTTGCAAATACAAGGTCATATCAATATTTATTTTTAATTGTCTTTAATTTACACTTTAAATTCAACAACTTGACCGGTACATAAAGACAAATATAAAGTTTTTAATGTACCTGTAATGCAAATAATAATGTGTTTTGGATCAGAAGACCGCCCCAGTAATTTTTTTCCAACCTTAGCAAGTGATTCCCCAATATTAAAAAAATAATTTAAAGAAATTAAGTAACTAAAATTACTGAACTTGATTCATAAATCTAACAGTGCCAGTTTTGCCCATGATTTGAAGCATCTAGTACTTTATATGTATTAATCATTTTAATATATATATAATGTTAAATACAATTTTTAATTTTAATGTTTTATATTCCCAGAATTTTTATATATAACACATCTCAATATTTTAAACGACTCTAACTTTATTACAGCATATATTTTACCATTATATGCTTTATGTGTATTTCTTTATTTCCCATGTCAGTTGAATAAATTGATCATTCCAGTTGTAAGTATAATGTTTGCAAACTTTTGGTGCCAAGTATTTCTCACAATATATTTTCCTCCTTTATTAATTACCTGGACATTAAGTGAATGAAATCCTTTTCTGTTTACATACTCCTGTTCATTAGAAATTGGGGCCTGAATCCTGATGAATGTGCCATCTATTGCCCCAATAACATTTGGAAATCCTGTAATAAATTTAAATAATTTATTTTAAAAGTATTGGGTATTATTGACATCAAGTATGTGCTACAGTAAGTCATTTATCTCTTCAGTCACTTTATTGTTTAATATAAAAGATCAATATTTATGAACTGTGTTAATCTACATGACCCATTATTAAGTTCAGAAATGGGAAAAATTAGTCACAATGACAGCTGATTCAAATAATAAAATTAATTAAAATATATTGATAGCATTAAGTAAGAAATACCCGATCTCATGTAAGTGTTAATAAGCATAACCTTTCATAAATAATGTATTTATGAATTTTAATTTTAATTCCTGTTCCTCAAGTGACCAATTTCATTTTGATTTTGATACTTTAGTCTACAGATAATCATACCTATTCACTGCTATGAACAGATATGTTTATAGGTATATCAATTATATACCATATTCTCTTCACTGGTAATGTAGTTAATCAAAATCTATGAAATATATCCTTCAGCAAAGGAAATTATGTGATATATATATATATATATATATATATATATATATATATATATATATAAATTAATGAATGCATTTTATTACATTTCTCAATATGAAATAAATTGTAGCAGTTATTTATCTTTTATTTATGTTTGTTATTTGCCACTACCTGTTTGCATGGAATAAAATGTGGTGTGTCAAAGGTAGATAACAATGGTTATAGGTGCATGAGGGAATCCTATATAGAGCCATGTTTTATAGGTAATTATATACTTGCATATACTTATTGTATTTTTTTTTTAAAATTGAAAACTGCATAAGATAACATGATGTGAATCTTATAAGAAAATAAAATATGAAACCCAGTAATGTTTGTGTTGTGATTAAGTAAATGCTAAGCCTAATTATATTATTCCATTGGTCAATGCTCGGACCGATTTTGAATGAAACTGCAGATTCTTAAGTAATACAGTCGCCATATTTGCATGCACGAATATGTTTTCATGCGATTTAATTTAATTTAGATCACCATAATTGATATTCTCAACAATAGCAAATATAATTTATTTACATCTATTTAAACACATGCATACTTGAGTAGGTTTTTTTTATTTTTTTCAATTTTTTTTTAGACATATTAAAAGTATACAGGCTGCATTTATTTATTTGAAATGGACTAGTAAATAAACAAGAATAGGACAGTGTGTAGCCTATATGTTTGTTTACATCAAGTGATTCCATTTTGGTTTAAGTGGTAGCAAGTTTTCATTATCAGGGACGCTATGTCGACAATCTGGAAACAATAAATTAATGTAATTACTAAGTTGTAAGTGTTTACATCGTTGATGCTATCCCTTTTTGATTTTAGTTGGGATGGTGTTAAAATCACATGATCTTTTAACGGTTTTTACAATTTAAGTATCAGTCATGCATGCAGTATACAATAATGCATGTATGACAGATATTTAAATTGTAAGCAACTGTATGAGCCCATGTGGTGCGAATAATATAATTAACAACCATACCGTCACGACCCCAAGTTCCAACGCGCCGGACGTGACATTAGATCAAAGTCTGTAGCCCATATAAACTTCTTAACGTAAGTAAAAAATATTTTTTAATCGCACAGTCCTACCTTCAGTCAATTCGTATACTGTGTAACCGAATAACGCATACTGCAGGTTTCGCAGTAGAAACTATCCATAAATATTACTGCATGTTTTCTTCCGTGCAAACCTTATCCGATATCATCAGCTGTTTATACTTGGGGTCATGGCCATATGACGTATGAAGAGCGGATGTTGCTAATAATGGACACGAAAAATGGTTTAAAAATACGTGCTATGGGTAGAATAAAATAAATGGAAAATATATTACCTGAAATCCTGTAAAAGCCCTGCTTGACAGCTGAGGTTGCCTCTTGTCGGGGAAATTGTATAAAGTTCTTTGCCTGTCTCTCTAAGGCTCTTGCCACTTCAAATATACATCTGCTTACACTGGCTACACTCACACCCAACGACTCTCCGATGAGCCTGAAGTGAGCGCCAGTGGCGAAAAAGCGTAAGGCTACAAGCACCTTGTGGAGGGGTGGCAACGCCTTGCTCCGCTTCGTAAAAGCTGAATCAAGTGTTTCAGTAACAGTATTTACGATGAATAAAATGGTCAGTCTGGTAAATCTATAGCGAGCGAACAAAACAGTGTCATCGACGTCCATGGGGTTACCTCTGTCCCTAAAAATTCTCCTTTCTAATCGATTCCTTTTATGATGTCGACGATAACGTCGTTCAAGCGCCATATTTGAGCGTCTGCATTTGAGGGAGCGTAACCCTAACCTCAGATAATTGAGGACATTTCTCAAATTTGAGTTGAGATTTTTCTCATGTGTTCTTTGTGAAACCGGATTTGAGAAAAAAATCTCAAATATTGGGGAAAATCTCAAAATTTGAGTAGAAAAACACACTTAAGATGTTTAGTGAAACGTACCTGGTTTGGAATTTTTATTTAACGTGACGATGCTACTTCCAACATTTACACGGACAGGGTCGCGTTTGTCACGGATAATCCAAGTGTCGTTTTCTGTCTGTACAATAAATTTATTAGAATAAAATATCTTTGATTGTCGAGATAGTTAATAATCTTTCTTCCTGGCTCGTCATTCATTCTGGTATCGACAACATTCATGATTCTGAATCTTGACCACACATGAGCCGCACCATCGTCGCGAAATTCCTTCTTGGCTTCACTGATACGATCAGTTATATCCTCGTTCACCAAAGCCAGATCTTGCATCGAAGAACTAAATTTAGATTTCGACAGTTTGTCAAGATCAAATCTGGCTCTAGAAGGCTTAATTGCTGATAATCTCTCAAACTCTTCCATATTATAATTCGGACAAATATATATTAAATTGAAGTATGTATGTATGTATGTATGTATATATATATATATATATATATATATATATATATATATATATATATATATCAGAATTGGGATAAAAAACAACACAAACGCCGATAATTCCGTGCAACTAGTTTCGCATTTAATACATGCTTCTTCAGGCACAAAATGTTTTGAAAGAAACGGATGACGTCTTTATATTCTTAAATAACAATTACGTGATTACGTAACGTCATAAATACTATGCATCATCATAACAATTATATATATGACAGGATCTAAAAGATACACGAGTCTCTAATGAAACCTGAATCAGTATATATATATATATATATATATATATATATATATATATATATATATATATATATATATATACCAGTTTTAGGTGCGTTGTGGGCAGTCACCCCGAAAGTAGGTTTACGGGAAGGACATGATATAATTTAAATTTCAAATCAAAATATATATACATAGGTTTTATTTCTTACATAGTAATTATATATATGTTGAAATAAGTATATATACTTATGTTATAGTCCTATTCATGTGTTCAGTTCGTGGGCAGGTATATAAATTTAATAGGCAGTTTTGACCTTTGCTGACCTTAAGGTTGAAGTTGCCTAAGTACCTGCCCACAAATACGTTCACAAGGAACAAATATATAGCGTTCTGCCCACAAATACATCCACGGGGAACAAATATATAGCGTTCTGCCCACAAATACATTCACGGGGAACAAATATATAGTGTACTGCCCACAAATACGTTCACAAGGAACAAATATATAACGTGACTTTCCGGAGTGCCGCGCAAACTGGTTGTCAATACACGACGATAAACATTATCGAATTAATCTATTAAAGCATCCTTTGGTATGGTCAGCGTACATCTAGCGAAGGCGCGGCATTTCGAGCTAAACTAAGTTATATGTAGTTTTGTATTCTGCGCTGGGTTAGAAATTTTTTTTGCAGGGTCTATATGATTTTCAAAAATGTATTGCTATTAGAACTTTCAATTCAATGTGTACTGCACATTGCAATCGCAGGGCCTGTATTGAATCCAATAGGAGCACCTGGCGTGCTTTTCAGCAAAGTCATAGACTATGCATATCTATCTCATTCATAACTAATTATCAATATCTAGACTACAAACTTCCACTTTTTTATTATTATTATTTTTGGGGTGGGGTTGGGGGTTAACAGTTGAAAGACCCGACAGTGTTGTATGGAATCTTCACCTCAAACAATCGGAGCATCCTCGTCTTTTATACGATTTGGTGATGATTATATTTCCAGTGTAACAAGTTGTGTCTTGACACCATATATATTTGTCTGTGCCAGTAAAATGACAGCCTTTGCTAATGTTTGACATTTGTTGTTCGCTGCTTGTTGATTAAGTCATAGCATGAGCGACCGCACATAGGGACAAGGGGATGGGGCACTTGCCCCCAGCCCCTTTTTACCTCTAAATATGTTTTAGCCTGCATCCGTAAAACTTAATAACTGACCACTCCATGTTTGCCCCCAACCAAAATAAATTTGTGTGTGTCCTGAGCCTTACCTTCTGTGTGTGTGTGCGTGTGTGTGTGTGTGTGTGTGTGTGTGTGTGTGTGTATTTGGAGTAAACCGAGGACATTCATGAGATTACACACCCCAACATACCGAGGACACACCTCCAACCGAGGACGTCCTCGGTTGGAAAAATGTTAAAATCTTGCTTCTACCAACTATTTTAGCCTAGAATAACGTACAATCAAGATTTGTAGGAAGGTCCCCGTTTACACGCTTGGTGCTTGTTCACGATTTTGGGGTGTATCTTTCTTCCAAAGCTGGCGATACAAACGCCCGAAACCATGTCCTCGATTGCCCGGTGGAAAACTTGTAGAGAGATCTCCGCCATCAAATTACACGTTGCAAAAATGTATTCTCTCCCTTTAGATCGAAGCCTCAAATATCAACTACTTAGCTAAACTATAAGAAAAAAAGATGGTGCATATAACAGTCCTGGTATTTTTATTAATATTTCAAGCATGTGAGACAATAGTGTTGGGAAACTCACGATACATTCATACTACACACGTCCAATACAGGCAAATAAATCTATGACATGTACGAAAGAAGTACATCAAAATGTTATCGGAAATATGCATGAATTCATTGTAGAGTTGTACCGAAATTGCCTAATTATCCGACCCATCTGTAAAGTTAAAACGTCCTGTTTGCGGCGCGGTTTTACACAAGAAAATATATTGAAAAGACTTCCTTGATATGCAAAATTTATTTTATGATTATTAGATGAACTATATCCGCCCCTATTTCATCATTTGCCTCCTTAGCATTCAAACAGGAGAGAACAGATGTGAATCAAGTAAAAAAAAATCCCGTTAAGGTGAGATCGAATTATCGCTAACCGAATTTGGAAGTTACACGCACAGAACTTTAGTAAATATATAGAAAGATAAGTATATTATCTAGAGGTCAAACATTTATCATCAAGATGATCAGTCCCAAAATGAAACATTTAATTACAGCAAAATGTTTTTCATTATCGCGCTATTAAGACCTGCAACTACACATGCAAGCAATCATAAACTGTTGAATGCATTCAATGTTCTTTTAAATGAATGTACTTACTTCAGTTGGTGATTTGATGACTTTGATTAACATATCATGAATTGTGTTTGTATTCATATTTCTGTTGTAAACGAAGTCTTATTAAAACAACACACAAAATGTAAACACAATGCATCAATCTGTATTGTTTTCCCAAATTTAAAGAGGTTTATAACAATAACTAAAACGCTCAGGATGTTCTATTGGACCAGCTTGTATTTATAACTTGAAAGAACATTTATTTACAGCTGCATTAGACTGTAATATTCTTACTCATTTAGTCTTTTTCAGTATGTTTTACACAGAAGGCGACGTGGAAAAAACAAACTGTTTACAACTTCCAATCAGCGATACAAAACACCTTTACGAGGTACCTTGAATTAGCAAATGTATAAACTAAGTGATTTGGAAGGTGAAGGCTGAGAGTGTTGTACCATTAGAGTATATTCTTGTTCATTAATGGCGCCAAAACAATAAAACAGGATAAAATGTTTGTAAAAATGTATTAGAAATGTATCCCCATTCACTAACTCTATACATACATGTACTCTCATAGAACTCTGTACTTCACTTCTGGAATTACCGAACTTTATAGCTATTTAGGAGGTTTCAGTTCAGTTAAAATAGATAAGTTGTTGTTGTCGTTGTTTTTAGTATAACATTATTCTTTGTGTTGAGTTTGATATAAAACACTATACAGATTACAACAGAAATAATGCTGTATGCGTGATCGATTCAGCCAAAATGCCTTGAAAAATACAAAGTCTCCGTGAAATACACAATATGGTTAACACAAACATTCGTTCCTATTTTCAACATTAAATCTGCACATGCCAGAGAGAGAGAGAGAGAGAGAGAAGATTCCTGCGCGTATTATGCAACGAAGATATTACTCTATGTTGTCAAAAAGCGAATAGTCATTGCCGATAAGGCGAGTTTCCTGCCATAAATGCTCAAATCTAGCCAACTGGTATGATCTCCAAAGCGGTGGATTAGTCCGAAGCGTGTTATGTCGTACTGAAGTCTAATTACAGGACAACCAGTCAATAAATTGATCTCTCAGTCAATAACAACAAGATATATATTCAAATAATAATGTAATTGCCCTAAAGAACAGTTGTAGACGAAACCCTTATGGAGTTTACAGTTACTTAATACTAGTATGTGATTTGGATTTGATTTTAACGTAGCTTCAACATTCTTGCAGTCATATCGCTACGATGTCTGCAGTGTGGAAGTTTATAGTGATGTCTAGCACTGGGGCAACATGCCGCAGACATGTAGCATGATGTCCCACCCCGTCAGACTATCCTGACACCAGGCCGACCAGTCCTAACACTAACTTTCTTAATGCTAAGCGCCATATGAGGCAGCTGTTAGGTCCATTTTTATAAGTCTTTGGTATGACTCGGCCGTGGTTCGAACCCGCGACCTCCCGCATCCGAGGCGGACGCTCTAACCACTAGGCCACCTGAGCGATCAATAGGTCATTTCCTATGACAAAGTTAGTCATATAGTTATCGTACATGAGACTGCTATCCGGGTCTAGACGTGTTATAATACAGGTCGAGCAAAACTACTTTTACAGTATCGTAAGAGTATCCATTTTCTGTATCTTTGTCTAACAAAGCTGTGGATTACTTTCCCATAATTAAACCTTTACTTCTAAAATTTTTTAAAATAACTTTATTAATTATAAAATTTTCCTGATATGCATGCAGAATGTTGGTGTCAGTTTTGATTTCAGATCTTGTCAGTTACACTACAATGGGTAAAGTATATTTTGGGATTTCGCTAAAAACAAAAGGAAAAAACAAAATGGTGCAAATTGACCAGCTGTATAAAACACTGAGAGCGAGACCAATCATAAAATGCATTATTATTATTATTACACTACTAACTTCAAGAGTTGACATCATTTTTATATTTATTGCCGGTACACTGATATTGTGAACGCACTATATAGCTGGCATCAGTGGCGTAGCGAGGGTACTTAGCGCCCGGGGACAAAACATAAACTTGGCGCCCCCTTCGAGTGCATCTGAGATAACCAAAAGTTGTATTTTCCTCATTTTGGCGCCCCTGGCACATGGCGCCCGGGGACAACTGTCCCCCCCCCCTCCCCCAGCCCTCCCCAAGCTACGCCACTGGCTGACATTTATTCCACTCATGGTCATTACATAATTCTGAACGAAGATCCAATCCAGTTTAGCTATGTTAGGTATTTTACGACAAAGCAAGCTAAGCAGGTCACTTAGTACCGACGGTAAAGCGCTTTGCTTGGGGACACACTGGTGGAAGTGACTCCGGAAGGCTAACCAGTGGGCCACTGCAGCTCCTAAATTCAACCCGTATATTTATATATTTACAAAATGCCACAGTTATCTGCAAAATGAAATACATATCACTTCTGACAGTATCCATTTCCTGTTAAAAATGTGCATGTAAAACGATAGTTTTACTTTATCGTTCACAAAACGTTTTTAAGCATTGATAACAAAACACTGTCCCTACTGATAGTTCTTACGGAAAACTTGGTCTTAATTTTCCTGTAGAATTATATGCATGTATGTGCAGATAACTGTTTTCCTTTAAATGAATGCCACTTCCTTCTCGATATGCACAACAGTTTGATAAAAAAGGGGATTTTAATTTTAATTTTAATTAATTTAATTTTAATTTAATTAAATTTTAATTTGAATTATTAATTTTTATTTATTTTATTTTTAATTATTATTTTTTTTTTCTGAGTTTTGTGACAGCCTAACGCTTATTGACCAATAATGAATCGGCACAATGAGCAAATTGCTTATGCACATTGGCCATGCACACTCTCTGCACATGCCAGTTTCTAAAACTTTTTTTTTACAGAAACCAGACGTTATACCACCGAAGCATGATAATAAACGGGAGAAATTTATATATGCCAAAAAAAAGTCAGTTTCCCAATATCGGTCTTTGTGTAAGAAGGAGTACATAAAAATCATGTTATTTACACCTAGGTGCGGGAGTTGGTTTTATGTAAGTCATCTTGAATCTTCAGTTTGATGTCTTTGAACTGAAACTTTCTACACGGGATTAATTTGAGTCTGATTTAACGCTTGCGAGGTTTTGACACTGCAATGACCTTATTTCCTGACTAACTTGCACATGAACGATAAAACCACGACAATGAAATGCATCTTAAAGTGCAAAGAACGCATTAGGCATTATTAAGTTCTATTTTTACATGTATAATGTAGCTTTCCTGCCTATCGCATTGTCAATAAAATAAAATTAAATATAAAAAAACACAAATAATACTTTGTGTTTTTACAATAATACGATTAAAGTTTCTTTTATTTAATTTTTATTCTCTTGACATACTTTTAATATTAGTATGGAAAGTATAAGCATAGAACGTCTTCATTCTTAAAAATGAAATATGAATATTGGGCTGGAGAATTTATGTATTCTATGTTAATAATTCGCGTATTTTAATTATCCATAAACGAGTGAAACAGAAACCTTGGTTTGAAAATATAATAGTACGAGTTTTCTAGTTTTACACAAGTATTTGTTTGTACTTCTGTTTCTTTTTCATTCTTCCTGTACAATTCTCTCAGCTTTAAACATGAGCTAAATGGCAGACCAAATTATATAACATTGATGAGTTTAGCACTGATCCAAGCTTTCCATGCTGATCCAGAGGGCCTAGAAAGAATGTTTCCATAGCTACGCCCAGACGAAATTAATCTCCATGTACAGTTACTATGATGTGAAAGAGAGGTCAAGCTTGTCTGCATTTGACGGGTCGTACTGGTGTAACAGGCAAAATTAAGTATTAACTTTGCAGATGACTGTTAGGACAGGACAGAATGAAGTTATATTTTATTTAAGCAAAGTGTTTTTCAATAAAACATTATAATGGAATGTAAACAATTATATAAGATACTGTGGGTGGAGGGTCTTACACAAGTGTATATGTTAAATGAAATGCATGGAACGAATTGAATTATTAAGGACTCTTAAACCATTTAAAATCTTCTCAAATTTACCATGGTATTACATGTAAATACCAATATTACTCAGTAAGGACCGTAAAAATCATATAAAGAATTGACTTTAAATTACATTCCCTAACATTATATATTGTCATGACATAATTCGTTATATCATTGGGTGTTATTAAACTAGTGTAATATTGGAAAATATGATATGAGTATATGATATATATATATATATATATATATATATATATATATATATATATATATATATATATATATATATATATATATATATCACAATAGCCAAAGGATAGCTTCATATACCTAAACAGATTACACACATAAATGAAACGAAGAAAGTATTTGCATAGACTTTGTAATTATTGTTTTCAACAGCAGACGCATTCTTTCAAGCGCCAATATGTGACGTCATGAGTCCAAATTGACGAAACAGATCACAGGTTCGGAATCACGTCATGACGTGATCGCACTTCGTTGTGAATTAGTTTCAAACTAAAGTTTAATGTAAATGCCATTAGAGAAAGATGATATACCACATGATTCGGCCGTTGTTAACGATGACGGTAGAGTTTAGATGCAATTAACAATATTCATTACAAACATTTTAGTGGCATCATTATAATAGTCGTTTATATCAGACTAAGCTATAACTGGAATCTATGACGCACCAATGTTCCATGTATGTTCCATTTGAGAGAAAACATTGATTATTGTTTCTATTGCCATCTATAGAAAGAAAAATGAATTAAAACTCATTCAGTCTGCCAGGGATTTATGTTTCCTGTTCGGATTTTTGTTCGTCACAATTTAAGGTTAGTTACATAAAAAATATGAATAATAAGACTGCCAGCTTCTAGCGATTAGCTAACCATTGGAATTGTTTCACCTTCGACCCACTCCCATCCCCGGTTGTATTGATAGTTCAGAATACATGTGTAAATGCGGTCTCCGTGATATTGTCAATAGTGTGCGTCCCAACTTTGCATTGATAGTTCAGACCAAATGTCTAAATACGTCTTCACTATCCATGACGTACCAATGTTCACAATCTCGGTAATTTTATCAGTAGTGTGCATCCTTATTTTTTGTATCGATAGTTCAGATTAGAAGTGTGAGTCTTCGTTGTCCATGACGTACCAAAGTCAACGGTCTCCGGGATTTTGTCAATAGTGTGCGTCCTTAGTTTGTTTTGATAGTTCAGATTAGATGTGTGCGTCTTGTGCTGATAGATCAGGCTACATGTGTAAATGAGTAATCGTTGTTCATGAGGTACTAATGTCCACGGTCTCCGTGATATTGTCAATAGTGTGCGTCCTTGGTTTGTATTGATAGTTCAAACTAGATTTCTAAAAACGTCTTCGTTGCCCATGACCTATCAATGTCCACGCTCTCCTTGATTTTGTCAGTAGTGTGCGTCCGTAATTTGTATTGATTGTTAAGATTGGACTACATGTGTAAACATGTCCTCGTTGGTCATAATGTACCGATGTCCACGGTCTCTGTGATTTTGTCAATAGCGTGCGTCCTTAGTTTTTATCGATAGTTCAGACTAGATGTGTGAATGCGTCTTTGTTGTTGATGAGCTACCAATGTCAACTGTCTGCATGATATTTTCAATAGTGTGCGTCTTTCGTTTGTATTGATAGTTCATACTAGATGTGTAAGTGAGTCTTCGTTGTCCCTGACGTACCAATGTCCACAGTCTCCGTGATTTTGTCAATAGTGCACGTCCTTAGGTTGTATTGATAGTTCAGGCAACATGTGTAATGAGGCATCGTTGTTCATGAGGTACCAATGAACACGGTCGCCATGACTTTGTCAATAGTGTTTGTCCCTACTTTCTATTGACAGTTCAGACTAGATGTGTAAATATGTCTTCGTTTTCCATGGCATATCTATGTCCACACTCTCCTTGATTTAGTGTGCGTCCTTAATTTGTATTGATTCTTAAGTGTGTGTGTGTGTGTTTAATTTTGATTTTTAACGTAGCTTTAACAATTTTTTAGTCATATCGCTGCGATGTCTGCAGTGTGGCAGTTTCTAGTGATTTCTAGCACTGAGGCATCATGCCGCAAACAAGTAGCATGATGTCCTACCCAGTCACATTATTCTGACACCAGGCTGTCCAATCCTAACACTAACCTCTTAATGCTAAGCGCCTAGTGAGGCAGCTGTTAGTTCCATTTGTATAAATCTTTGGTATGGCTCGGCTGGGGTTCGAACCCACGACCTCCGAGGAGGACGCTCTAACCATTCGGCCACCGGAGCGTTCGTATTGATTGTTGAAGTAGTAAAGGAAAACCAGGTTTCTAGATTTTAAGCCTCCTTTCCCTCTATGAACGTTTCTATGTTCACTTTCTAGCTTTTAGGCCCCCTTTCCCTCTAAAAACGTTTCTATGTTGACATTTTATAGCGCAGGAAAAGTACATGTTAGTCGGTCTGTACATAAATATGGGAAGTCTATATTTTAGACCCCCTTCCCCCCCCCCAAAAAAAAAAAACGTATTTGTAACCAACCTATAGCTTAACTCAAAACAGGTTTTGTCAGGGAAGACCCACTCCCCTCCAAAACGTATTTGTAACCTATAACAGATTATAAAAAATATTTATTTGTCGGAGAAGGAGTTCTGCACCTTTCTGCCTGTTGTAATGGGTAACTACATGTACAATAACACAAGCGACTATGTACAATAACTATTAGACTGTTATGTGTGAAACTTCTGGAAAACGAACATTCTCAAAAGAAAATTCTAGAAAACGAACATTATTCGAAATTTACGTAATAGTATTTCCGGAGAACACTCTCGAAAACGAACATTCTGGAAATTCACGCAGGGCTATAAAAGCAGCGAGATTTTTTTCACTTGTGGCCAGACATTCGTTTGGAAGCACTAACGTAAGTGAATTTTTTTATTGCTTGACAGACAAAATAACAGTTTTATTCATAATTTTTAGCTATAGTAGTAAGAGAAGATGATGTTTCTAGCCTCTCAATAAGATCTAATAAACAGATTTTTTAAAGAACTTCGTTTTTTTCCAATTATCAAATTTTCAGTGGTACTAGTAGTAAGAGAAGATGATGTTTCTAGACCTTAATAAGATCTAACAAACATATTTTTTTTAAAGAACTTCGTCTCTAATTATCAAATTTTCAACGGCAGCTATTAAAAATAGTTTGTCATCATGTTTAAACAAATGAAATTTAATTTTTCCGCTTACTTTCCGATGACATTCAAATAGCTCTTTCATTGCTATCCTGGTAAGAATATACTTACCACCTTTTGCAAAAGCCTTCGACTGATTTAAGTCGATATTAATGTTTGTATACATTTCCTGGCTGATCGGATCGTGAAGATTACTATATTTTTGTCTAAGATTTTCTCGTAATCTTTCAAGATAATAACAATATTCGCTGTCATCTGATTTAATCATAGAAAGTTTAATTTTATCAAATTTACTAAAACAAATACCTGAAATTTCATCATTAAATTGTAGTGGTTGGTCATTGACCATTAACAGCTTAATTTTGCTATTAATTCCATGAGCTAATTCGAACATTATATCTAAAGTTTAGACACAAATACAATCGTAGTGTCCAATAGCTAGTGTGTTTATACCGACCTCACAATAATGTTTGTCATCAAAATTACTTAATCCACGTTTTATAATTGTATCTGTTTCAAGTTTGTGATAATTTGTTCTGATAACATTTGTCTTGATATAACTAACATTATTGCTTAGCGCTGCTTTAAAATCATTAAACTTCATACATTTTTCACATATCCACGAGGAATACCTTTTACTTTTCTTGTTAGTTTATTGTCATCTAAAATCACGGCATACATTTTACTTCTTAGTCCATCAAATTCGTTAACTGGCACAAACATAAATTCGTTCTTAACTTTACCAATAACTTTTTTATTTGCATCATCATGAAATCCACTACTGTCCGGATAGTCTGATAAATCAAATAAGTCACGGTGGTCATAGACGTCCTGGTATACATCCTCACATTTTATATCATAAACTAGCGAATCTGTATCAGTGAACAACAGATTCCATTCTGGCCAGACTCTCTTAACAAATCCATAGTGAAAATCGTACATCAACCACTTTGATATGTCCAACACTGACGCACCAACATAAATCGGTTTATTTAACTTTAAATTTGTCTATCGTCGCTGTATTGCAACAAGATTTTCATTAAATATTTTCATACTGACAAAACCGTCGTCCGACACAAATTTGTTTCTGCGATTTATGTCGTTTACAATCTCAATATTTACGCATTTTCGAATATTCTCCATTGTCTTGCCAAATACGGAACTGTTCATCAGTTTGAAAAAGTTTTTCTCAAATTCAGTCTTAGCAGCGGCACGATGCTTGGTATTTAAACTGATATAATCTGCCATTCACCTTGATTGATTAAATTTTGACACGCGATGAACTTTTCTTAAGACCAGTCCAGCATCTACTGCTTGTTTTAGCTTTCTATAATGCATCACGTAATTTCTTTTATTTAGCAAATGTGGAACTAGCTTATTAACAATCGTATTTTTTTGCTGTTGTCACTGCCTGTTGTTCAGGTGATAATAAACTACAGTTTATAAACTACAGTTTATTATCATGTACTCTGCACAGAACGGATAGTCGTTATGTAGGTTGTGAAGTGACTCAGGAAAATCAAGATCAACTTCAACAAAATAACTAACATCGGAAAAATCATGATTGATTTTTCTGGGTAAGTCTTTTTTCAGTTTCTTTAAGAAATTGATCTGGAGTTATCCAGTGAAATCCACTGCACGGTATTGGCTCTGACATTGCATAGCCATACAAATTATCAGTTTGAAGATAAATAATATAATTTGACGTTAAATTTTTATCGTGGTTTTTTTAGGCGTTTATTGTTAGCTACCGCATATTTTTTTGTTATAACGCTAATTCCGCCTCTAATACCTTTTTCAATAAAATTAAACATATCAATGTTGGTTAAAAGATCCAATTCTATCTTACTTGTTTTTAGCATAGTATCCCACAACAACCCTGGAGCCAAAAAATACCAGCAGGGATCTAGTCCATAATTTTCAAGACTAACTCAACGAAAACTCTCGGAAACATCTGCTAGCAATAACACATCTGTTTTCAAATATAAATCATGATAATCACCAAATGTCCTGCATCCGAATTTATTCCAGATATCTTGTGCGTAACTATATTCACCATCTGATACACCTTCACCTTTTAACTGCGAGTAAGATTTGTCCTTGTCTGGCAGAGAAGTTTCGTCAAATCTGCTCCAATCGTCGAGATACTCATATGGAAAGACACCTTTTGTTGTTGTTGTTGTTGTAGTTGTTGTTGTTGTAGGGCTTAACGCCATTTTTCAGCACACGATAGGCTATACATGGCGGCCAGTATTAATGGTGGAGGAAGAAACCGGGACAAACCCCGGAAAGAACCACCGACCCACGAGAAGCTACTGGCAAGCTTTCTCACATATCCACATTCGCCGAATCCGAGACTCGAACCCACGCAGACAGAGGTGAGATGGCAGTGATCCGTAATGGAGAGCGCTTTAGACCACTCGGCCACTCGGGGCCCCTCCTTTTTTTGTCAGGTAGGAATAGTCCCCACCAAAGCAACTCCGAATATGATCAAAATTGCTACCTGCTTTTACAGCAATTTCTACATGTTTGTCCAGTGATTCTGACATAAATTGAAAGCTATCAATGAAACGCAATTTGCCGAGCGTAACTGACATATATTTTTTTGCTATACATTTTATTACATTGTCGAGCTTTAGCTTACATTTTAGTTCCTCGTTGCAAAAAGCTTCTACTATAATATGACTATCGTAACCACGAAAATTATGTAAAACAACAGGAATAAATTTTGGAGCATGAAATTTTAAATTGCAATTGTTATGAGCTGCTCTGCAATATTTACCTCTTAGATGACAATGATCTCGCACTTTATCATCACTAATAACTTCTCACAGATATGACAATTAACTGCCTGACCGAAACTGAGCTGTTCTTCGGGTGTTATTTTCATTGGAGCTGTTTTGGATAATCTATTGTAAATTTTATTAACTTCGTCCATTAAATTTTTTAGTAACCACACAGCCGGACTTTCAGATTCGCTATTTTTACATCTGTATAACTTTACTGGACTCGAAAAATTATCATTGGCGCAGCAAAATACTTTGTAGGAAACCCCGCAAGGAACATGTTGTTGTATTTTTCTTGTACTTGATTTATCGGGATTATTTTCCGCACCAGCTACAGGAACGAGTAGGCACTCAAAATCAGCATAAATAACAAAAAAAAAATACTTAATTTATGATTATAATTTTTAAATTTTAATACTTTTTCTTTCTCTGTTGGCATGGTTATTTTTTGAACCTTAACACAGTAATTAAGATGATCTTGCAGTTTTTGATTCTTAGAAAAACCTTTTAAACAACGGTAGCAGAAATATTTCTTATTTTTATCTTTATTATATTGTCTGCCAACTAGGCCGTTAAAGTTTTTGATCCAAACATAATGTCCTTTATAAAAATGCAAGTTTATTGTCAACTGCGTAGCATTTTCTGAAATATATCTCGGGTAAATATTTTCACGCTCATCTAGTCCGAAAACATTTACCGAAATATCATTTTGTTTTTCAAACGTTGGTATCTGATTCTCTGCTACTGGAAAAGTTATTCCGTCAAAATCCAGTTCGTTTCTGTACGACAAATATTTTTCAACTTGGTTGGAGTTACAATTGGAGGATGTCTAGCAGACAAAATTGCCCAGCGAAAACATTCGTTGTCGCTGTTTTTGACATTTATACAACATTTTTTGTTTTTAATTTTTTGAGGGAGATCAACGTAAGAACTACCGCGAAGTACGTTATATTTCATTGTGTGAAATAAAACCTCCGTAATCATTTCAAATTTCCAACCTGATCCTGATGCAGTAAATTCCTCAAGCTTTTCCAAATTTCTTGGTGTATTTCATTGGCAACTGTGGCAATATTTGTTCCAGTTAATATTTTTCGTGACTGAGCTGTTAGGTATGGTTCTGCAGTCTCGCTGTCGAATTTTGCATTTTCAAAAATTGTATCAAGTACATCTCTTTGAAGCGCGTGCAACTTTGATAAAATAACATGATTCTGTACTATCAGTTTGATACTTTAATGAGCTGCAAGTTCTCGAGATATAACTGGTTGTAGAAGATGAAATAAATTTGTGCAGTTAAAATTTGCTAAAACATTTTGATTATCAAATTTGTAACTTTTGTCATAGCCTGAAAATGCCGCAGCAAATTTTTCAACATTTTCGGATAGGCTCTTCTTAGCAATGTCTCGCAGTTTTAACATTATATTATATTTTATATATTTAATTGGTTGTTTTTAAATTTTCAATTAGAGATTAGAAATCCCTATAATATAATGTCAGAAAATTTGACAGCAGAATATCACGTACACCCTAAGTACAGGAAATGCACTTACTTCGGTGATATGTTTCAGATACAGACGACCTTTCGGAAAATCAACTCCAGCTGGAATTAATATTTCAGTAAAGGGAGACAATACAGATAGAATTGAAATGTTTAGAAAAGATTTTATTTACACATTATTTTGTGGAGATATTCCAGAAGGACAACGAGTATATCATGTTAACGGCACAGTTACTGATGATAATATTGAAAATTTATCTTTACAAGATGAGTTTCAACCGCATCCAGTGTTTGATTTGTATGAAGCTAACGATCGTGGTATTATACTAAATAAACAAACAAAAAAGTTGTTGGAAGTTTGAATAACGTTGGTTATTTACATCTAACGGTACGTGGAATAAAAACTGATAAAGTTAATTATCTATCACATCGTTTTGTTTACGAAACGTTTAACAGTGCTATTCCAAATGATTTGGTTATCGATCACATAAACAAAATTAAAACAGATAATAGAATTGAAAATTTAGATTTAGTTACACCAAAAGAAAATAGTAGACATAGAAATACTGGTGGTATTAGAATTGCTAGATCAATTATATCAGTAAATCTTGAAACTGGAGAAGAAATAAAATTTAAATCAATTTATGCTACTGCAAAACTTCATAAAATTAATACGCAATCAATAATAGATGTAGCTGACGGCAAAACTAAAACAGCAACATCAACATTAACCATTGACAGATACTATTTTCAAATATGTTTCTTAACTCAGTCTTAGTACGACAATATCATCCTTATTAAATTTTAGTGTTATCAAGTTTATTTTTTTTTCTGCTGCTGTTAGAATCACCCTGCATCACTATAGCCCGACAAACATTTTCGAACTGCCTCGGATAATTTAATAAGGAGGATATATATTCATTTTATTATCATAAATTATATAATATGGATTTAATGAAGAGACTTGCTGGTATATATACCAGCGACAAAGTCGCTGACAATACAATAGCAAGTGATAAGATCACTAACGACAATTTTACAGCGCAATCTAGTGATGTAGATAAATCTGCTGGTTATAACGAAGATGATATTTTGTATAACAATGAGAAAAAGACGAGATTGTTGACGACAGCAACACTGTCGTTGACAAAAAAATATTACAGCAGACCAACAACTGGATGATATAATGTTAAATATCATATCGCTATAAAAAATAATAAAATTTAATTTTACTGTTGCCGAACAATAAATATTTTGGCAACTTATAAAACCTTTTCTTGGTTAAAAATAACTGACCAGCAAAGGAGCATAAAATATGATTTTACTTTTGCTAAAATATTTAATCTGATGCCAGTCGACAATGAAAGAAAATTGCATTTAATATCGTTATGTCGGCCGGTCAAATTTATTTCAAAATTGACCGAGTTGGCACCCAGCTATTAAATTTATCGCTATATCCGCGCCATGTTAACAAACTTTTATTGCCGCGTTTCCTAATAATTTTTCCAATAACAAATATATCTTGTTCTGTTTTCTGAAGTTCCTGCTCGTAAAAACTACCAGTTATAGGTTCTCCAGCCAGATCTTTTAGCGCATAAGTCACTGGTATTGCTAAAAGTACTTTATCAACAACAAATACTTCTTCGCTCCAGTTCGGAGTGAATCCTTTCTCGAACACCTTTTTTGTCAGAGAAATTCTAACTTTATCACCCACTTTAAATTTATGTCGGCGGAACAGATTTTCGTTTGCTAATATCGGATTTTTAATTCCATCATTTGGTGGCATCCTTGTGGATCTACGTTTCCTGTTATTATATTCGTCAACAATTCTCTGCAAATTGTCAATGTATCTATTAGCGTTTTTGGCTGTGAAATATTTGTGGATTTTTTCGTTTAGTGTGCGATGAAATCGCTCGACGACAACACTCTTACCTTCATTTCCAGTGACATATTTTTTGATGTTATTTTGTTCCAAAAACTGCTCAAATTTTTTATTAAAAAGCTCTGTTCCGTGATCGGTTCAGACCTTATTCGGCTTTCTTCCTGTACTAACGATGACCTGTTTCAACGCATCAGTTATCGATATTCCAGTTTTATATGAAACCGGTACACTAAACGCGTACTTGCTAAAAACTTCTACAACATCAAAAAGATATTTTTGTTATCATTAAACTTACTAAGGCCCGACATATCAACTAAATCAATCGCCCAGATAACATCAACGGCATTTGCGACAACTTTGCGTCTAGGAAACTTTTTTTTAGGTTTGTGTAATTCCGTTGCAAGATCGTCATATCTACCGAGTCCGAGTTTATATTTTGCTCCAATAAATCCGTGCACCAGCCTTCGGTCAAATCGCTCGCGCATATTTACGGGTTTCATATCACGACGTTCGTCTAGCATTATCTTATCGCAACCGGCCTTATCTTTCTCGTTATCACGATAACAAATGTCATGGCACATTACTATTGCATCAACTTGATTGTAAGGCTCTTGTCCGGGCAGCGGATTATCGTTTTCGTCAAACTGTCTGTCCAGCGGATTATAAGGTCCAGTATATTTATGGCCTGGCAATGTCCAGCCTCCTTTTGGTTTCGGCAATTTGCCAATTAATTT
>JAECUM010034846.1:0-24467 GCA_016617855.1 Megalonaias nervosa
TTATTTAGAACGTAAAAGTGACTCGCGTAAGCACGATTTTTGCATGACGGTTTTGTCATATTAAGTAAACAGTCGGAAATAGCTATGTAAATGATTGGTTATGACCACGGTCATTTCTAATAATAATTGTTGACATTCTATACTACGTTGGCGATATTTCGAAATCGCACGATTTCTTCATGCTTGTACATGAAATGACGTATTAGTTTGCTTTAAAATACTCAGGTAGCTGCGAACTAGGGGAGAGTCATATTTTAACATCTTAGAGAGTCACATCATAACATCATATAGAGTTTTCAATACCTTAAGAAGGTATTCTTTTGTGCTGGAATGAATTGTTCGTTCGTACGTATGAAGAATAACGTGTTTTGTTATTGAGGATAGTTCTACTTCGTCTACCTTCTAAATAATAATTATTTTCCCTGGAGAACTACACAACTGGCTTTGGACAAAGACATTTGCTGAAATTATTTCTAAATTGGAACAGAACAATGCAAATTGTGATTCACAGTGAAAATTCTGGACATTTGTTTTTAACCTTCGTCTGACATCATCATCCGCCATCTTGGAACGGAATTAAGATTCAGACTACGTCAATTTAGAACTGTTTCGTCACAGGACTTATGTGTTTTCACAATATTAGGACAAATTTTTGGATCTTCTTCGTAAATCGTAAGTCTTGTTTCCTATATTTACCTTTTCACCGTGTTTTCTAGGGAAATAAATTATTTTTATTAAAATTTACAAAGCTTGTTGTAGTCACTCTTTTCTTTGTGTTACTTTAAACGAGCCGATACGTAACATTAGTTTAAGCATTAAATACGAAATTATCAGTTGTTTTGCATATATTGAATTGTTTTTTAAAAAAAGTGAATAAAAATAATAGGACAATAAGTTGTACATTTTGTATTTTAATTATCAAGTTCTGTATTCCATGTACTCAATTGTACATTGCAGCATGCCTTTTGTAACTATTGTTTAAGAGATTTTAATTAAGCCACACTGATCTGGAGGTTTTACCAAAGAAACGCCGATCAAAATATTCTCACTGAACCACACTAATCAAGAGATTTTATTAAAGCCACACTAATCAACGGATAGGAAAATGAAGTTAATAGCATTAAGATTTTATATATAATAGGTTGGCGCTAAAGTTGTGAACATAAAGAGTCCAAAAGTAGTAGTATATATTATTTTAATTAAACTGAAAAAGAAGACCAATGGCAATTTTAGTGTCCTGTTGTGCTAATATAGTATATATTTTGATACACGGAAATATGAAATAAGACAAAATTTGTTTTCATTGATAAATATATTATTGTGATTTTGACAGTAATTTATCGCTCGATTGATCAAAGAAAGATTGTTCTGGCTAACGATAAACTCCAAGGATAACCAAATATCGTGACTGGGGTATTCTGTGGCTCCACCTGTTGGAAAGATAATTGGCCATGATCCCTCTTTATATTCAAAGTGAACATCAATCATAACAGAAGTATTTAAATACCACTACAGGAAAATTTCATAAAGATTCAATTATTTCAAAATATACTCAGATTATGTTTTAAGTTATGCAAGCTGGATGAACAAAGGTAAAGCGTCTCTTGTCACATAAAACGTGCAAGAGGAAATCTTTTAGAGAAAGGAGGTGTGAATTGACTAGCTCTATAATGCTACAATTTCACTACGGATTCTACAAAAAATTAAAACAAAAATATGTGCTAGGTTTCTGGGCAATAATGTCATGGTCAAAGTTCATTCATCAAAATTATGCAGCATGTCTGAGTTCTGATCGTTTATATATCTGATTACTGTTATGTTATTATGGTCTTAAACTACGTAATAAGAAGGAGCAACACCAATAAGTTAAGTATAACTGAAAACTATCATTTTACAAAGTGAAAGAATTAAAAATAACTTACGGTATAGCAAATTAATTCCTAAAATCCCAAAAGTTCTATCAATTCCAATAGTTCTGAGAAATCCAAATAAGTTTCAAAGGTATTCCAAATGATGTCACTACTGTACCGATGTGTCAACATTGCAGAAGAATTCACTGATATAATCCTAAAATGTCTTTAATTAATTCACAGTAATTCCAATACAGCTATTAATCCAAATTTCTTTGAATTGACAGCAATTCCCTGCAGCTATTAATCCAAATAGTCATTAAATAATGTTAGAGCACTGCGATTCAAAAGAATCATTATTATATTAAACGAATCAATCCTTTAATATAAATCATCCAAGACCAATAGTATTATTAGAATGTCCAACTCTGCATAATAATTCTGTTATAAACAAAGCTATCATGCAATACAAGGCTTTGAATGAATCATTCTTGCTATTTTGAAATACTTGATCTGCAACTAAATTTAGCCTTTTTAGAAAACCCACAACATCCATTTACAAGAACTCGTGTCCTTGTTGGATCAAGTGATGTTTATCGAACTATATAGTACGTCTCAACTTTGGAACTATCTGAACATACACACTATATGTGACTCATCTTTAAAGTGCAGACTACGATCATAGGACATTAGCATTACAAATGTCATTAACTAAATGACGCTTACTACAATTATTATGATGAAAATAATACACATAATGTCGATATACATAGCATTACAATCAAATCTCCACAGTCCTAAAAAGAGATTTTCATGTTTTGGGTGACCTTTGGAATTTCCAGTCCACTTCTTTGTAGCAGCATAAAGCATTACAAATTTGTGTTAGGGAGAGTTATCTTTATTAATGATCTGTTCTAAATGACATGTGTCACTTTCAAAACTTTTAAAGTTGTGATCTGATGCACGAACTACAAGGTCAACAGAACATGACCTCGTATTGGTGTCCATCAGAGTTACTGCCACTTCATACTAATACTGGCAAAAATGGAAAAAGTCAGGACAAGGCCAAATTTTACTGGTACAAACGCTAATCAGCCAATTATCACCAATGCATAGTTTATCATTTGCATGAATCTGGGAAAGTTATGTTGAAAGAAAATAAAATGAATACATTTCTGACCTTTACCTTTGATAATAGACAATTTCACAACTCTCAGATCGACATCACAACAGTAGTATAATCCCAAGTACTAGCTTATTCTGACCCTTTCCACCCCATTTTAAATATTTCGATATTAATGTTGGTAAATCTGTCAAATTTTAGAACACTTCTACTGGATACCCATTGATTCTAATGATAGATTATCCGGGTACCCCTTCAAAGAGAAATGTATGTAATTAAATGTGTACAAACACACTCGCAGTGCCATCAAAGGGTTGTCACGTGAGGAAACATACTATAGGAGGTCATTATTTACTGGAAGAGTCAGATCTGCTTGGTACCGAAAAATTACACATAATCGAGGCTCAGCCAAAAGGATTGTCAACATGAAAACAAAGTGAGTGCTGCCTGAACAAGCACTGGCAGAAAACTTGTATACGGTAAACGGGTACCAAATGACTCATTTGGTTATTTATGAACAGGCGAGTACCTAGGTATCCACTAACAGCTTTAAATGTTGGGGTGTTGGGTTAGAGCAAGTTGCCCCATGATGATGGCATAGTGTAGCATCTTACTAGCTGGCCTAGCAGACTTGAACAACCTTACATCAGATTATACCTGCATGAAATCGATTGGAAGATTAATTATTTTCTCAGAAATTGTGAGTAAAACAATGTCTTTAATCCACTGACAGACAAGGCTAAACTAGAGTGCTGATGAAATTGGACCTTGTACTCGCCATTTGCTTGGCTAGTCTCATGACTAAACAAATATCGCAACCTACCTGTTCATGACACCACAGGTCCAACAGTCCTGTGATATCAATAATAAACCTGTTTCCGATGTTGTAAGAAAAGATTTAAAAATATTAAATGAAAGTCACAATATCTGTAAATGAACTAAATCATACTTCATTCTCAACATATTTATTGTTACGTGTAGGCTCGTACAATAATAACAAGAGAAAAAAGTGAAGCCAACAAGCTTTGTATATTTTAACAAAATAATTTATTTCCCTAGAAAACAATGTAAACATTGGAAATAGGACTTTCGGTTTGTGAATATAATCCAAAATTTAATCCTAAGATTGAAAGTCCTATCACTAAAGAGTTCTAATAGAATCCAGGTTCGAATCTCGACGACGTTCCAATATGGAAGGCGATGACGTCAGAAGTGGTCGTTGTACAAATGGCAACAATTCCTCAATTGAATCAGTTTATGTTTCCGTATAACTCCAGAATAAATTTCCACTGAATTTCTTTCTCCCAGAATTTTTATAAAAAAAAGTACATCGTTTGGTTTTCTAGAGAATTATTAAATTCCAAAAACAAATGAACTTCAAAAACAATCTGGTTTCAACAATTGAAACCTCTCCAGCCCTCAAGGTTTAAAATACAACTGACTGAAAAGCTCTCAGAAAGGGTATTAAACCCAACTAAAATATCATCCCGTTCTCGCGTGATAGATCACGTGGTCTCTTAACACTTGAACAACGCAATAGAAAAAATGAAACTTGTCACGTAGCAAGAACAGCCCTATCTAAGTACCAAATTCTCACTCTGAATAAATTTAAAAATAAACATTGTTTTTTCAGATTATACGTAGAATGAAATGACCTTGGCAATAGCCAATCGTTTTCGCATAGTGTTTACAAATTCTATGTACTATAGTGAGTTAAAAATAGTGCTAATGCAATATCTTTCATTACGTTTTCGAATTACTGAAAGAAAATATCGAATCCCGTGAAAATAATCATTACAATAAAATATAATGAAACAAAATTAAAATAAAAAAGAATTTTAAAACTAACACACAAGCAATTTAATTACAAATACGTAACATTATTCAGAGAAAAATGACCAGAAACATGTCACAGCAACCTGGAGAAATCCAGATTCAATGAGCAAGTTTTCAATAGCCAGTTGGCTCTGACCTCACTCCCCAACACAAATGTTAAAATAACTCAAATGAGGTGGGAAGGGTCAGATGAAACTCGGAAGAAGTAATCCCAATCCAGTCTCCAACACAATTAACTTAACAACTTTGGCTCAGAGTTCACTTATAAAGTAAATAGTTAATGTGGTTACATGCACCACATAAAATGTTAAATTTTGTTTGCTTGGTTCGAGGGAAAGCCTTCAACTTCACATAGCTTATAGATCACACGACTTACGGTCATCCATAAATAGAAAGCAACAAAATCCAAACCAAGCCGGTTCCTCTGCAAACAACATGTGGTTGGTTGTTATTAATTTGCTTTGAATAAAAATACAAACTTGGATTAACATAAATGAAGCAGAAATATGGGTACTTTAATTTTTATTGCTTCATGCACCCGCAATTAGTCACACACTATAGCGCCAGAAGGAGAGTCGGCTAATCGCTTTGATGGCTTCAGGCACTGCTGTGACAGCAGCTACACATGATGTGACTGGCTTCTAGGCTTCCTCACACTTTAAGCGGCAACTGCAATCCAATGCTATGTTTCAATAGTTTGATAAATGTGGGATCAGGGAGGGCAGAATTATACCGCATGTACTTAACAATACAACGTCAAAATCCATTAAAGTGATAAACTGACTCTTCATTCACTTACCAAAGTTGGTGTTTATGTGGACCTACTGTTGCATGAAAAGAACAATTCGGCTTCTGACAGACTTTGATGTAGAGACAGTTACCTTTCAAGACTTAAACACATTTTTACATTTTGTTGGTACACAAAGACTGACAGTCAATTTTTTTTTCTGGTACATGGACAAATTTTGCCAGTAAAAACCGGTATATATTTTTGTAACAGAATCTCTGAATGTGAAGAGATGAAAAAGTATAATCTAAACTACAAGATTCCGTATACCAAAACTTTTCCGAAATGCAAAAGTGCAGTCACATCATCGGTTTCCACAATAACGAAAATTTAATTCCAAGACTTTTTAGTTATTTTTCAATTTTTCCAGGCATTTTCAAGACCTGGAAAAGCAATGTTCTAATCTTAGAACTTTTCCATACTCCAGACCTGCGTGGGAACCCTTATCAGACCTCCAAGTAGTATTGTGAAGATCTGATTTTTATCAGATTGGCTCATTTATTATGTATTTTTGCCGCATGACCCAATGATGCAAGAAAATAATGCCACTGCCCAGAGGGACTATTCAATCTGGGGGTCAGCCTCATTTTCAGTTATCATTTCGGTCATTTTTCATTGGATTTTGGAAAAGAAAAGAAAAGATGAAAGTAAGCAATAACAGTGCTAGTGTTGCTGGCTTATGCCTTAAAGACTCACATATTCTCAGTCAATCTTTGCAATCTTCGTGAAAAATAAGAGCAGGCACTTTCCGAAATCAGCACTTTCAAAATCGGCTGATTATAGAAAATATTATACTTCATTTAATTTTTCACGTGTATTCTTTGAAATTATGTGTCAATTAAATATTTATTAAAATTCGTAATCATATATTCGTTATTTTACTTTCGCCTAAAAAATGTAAACTTCGCCTTCTTCTGTTAGGAAAGCGAACGATTTCGCCCTGTGATTTTTTTTTTGAGGTACATTGCACTTTTTGAGATGCCCCCTTGCCTTAGGCCGGTATATTCATGTATTGTGTTGTTGCGAAAGGTATTCTTCAGGCCATCAGTAGCTAGGCCTAGTTTTGATATCAATTACGCTGACAAACAAATTCTTGCACATTCACAGGCATGTGTTTTGATAGCTGATTGACCATTAACCATCTCCCGTGTAAGTTGGCAACTAGGCCCCTAGTCTTACAATGTAAGACATAGCACATATTCTTTTTGTTTAAGTGCCATGTCTTAATACCCAAATAATGGCCTTGCATAGCCGGTTCCGATGTCGGTTGACATCGGAACGAGTAGTCAAAGTTTCAGGAATATTTCACACACTTGGCAGCCTATATCGACACTCTTCCACTAATATATGTGTAATTAATATACTTACTGTGCTGTCTTTATCCTGGTGGAATCAAAATATGACACTAGCAAATGGACGCATTTTCATGTTCCGTTGACATACATTTGAATTTGTTGCAGTGCGACGGTAGTCGAGGTACGCCGAAGTATGTTCAAGTAGGTTCATATGTGGGATACGTTTCTTGAAAGAAACGAAACGTTGCTTACAGTTCCAATAGGCATAATATATTTGTATTCGTTTCGTTAAAGAATAATATTTCAACTTAACCCGATTTCGGCATTCCCAGCTTTTATCGCTTTCCAGCCAACTGAAATGCAGGCCAACGAAACTTTGAAAATAGGTCCATTTGTTTTGTGAGAATTTGAAGTTATTAGAGAAAAGTCATCAGGGTAAGTACAGTCTGACAAAAACAATATAACTTTACTTTGTAGAAAAGCGTCGTTATTTGTTGCCAGTTGTGAGTGATATTCCTGAAAATTTGACTTTCGTTACACTGTTAGTTGACATCAAAATACACTACACAGCTCCGTTAGTTAGGCGGTAAGACCCATCACTCCCTGAGGGGTCTTACGTGGTAGGACTACTAAGCCCTTATCTATCCGATTTACGCATGTTATCTTTGGATGATAAAAACATATAAACTTGTGTTTCGAAACTTTAACAACAGTATTTAAATAGCAATTTGTGTTTTAAGAATAGAATCGGTGATCTGGATATTTTAACTGCCTCTTGTACACTATTTCGTCATAAAATTAGTTTGAAACTGAAAGTGTACCAGTAACGAGGAAGAAATGGCGGACATCGCTATGTCTGGGAAGTACCAGTTTATTAGTGTTTTCGTAAACCATCAGGCAAATATATTCAGAAAAATATACAATTAATCGAAAGCAAAGCCTAGGTATTAGGTTCTTTAAGATTTAACTTTAAAATGCAATTATATAGGTCAGAAACGTATGAAATAATGCTATGTTGTGGAATTCGCGAGAAGCGTCCTAAGCTCAAAGTTGTTTTCTAACTTGACACGTATTTGTGAAAATATGGAAAAAAGCTGCGAAGCAGATAATATTTAATCAATGCCTAAAATTAATACAAGTACGTAGACAAATAAATAAACCATAAATTTGCAATCCTATCATGGACTGTTGTAATGAAGCTATATAGCTAAAGTGAGTGATTACATTACGAAAACCCCTCCTTCTTAAAATAGATGCACTCACGTCGGTGTTGATTCGGTTGGAAAGAGGGGTTTAATTCATATACCAACTAATAATGAGCCATGTCTGTAATTTTATGCATTTTTGGTGTGATATGTATGAATAGTTACGGTAATGTTTTATCCGCAACAAAGAAATGAGGACACGTGTGCATTTGCCCTCATGTACATGGTACAGGGGTTGCGTCAAACACGTTTAGAAATCTTTGAAAGTGCAGTTATTGTGAACTTTTAAAAAGTATATAAAAAATGCAAAAATATATTTAAAAAATTGATTAAGGTAGTTGATTAAGCAGTTTTACCAACTTGCAATTACAACAATGTAATCTAGTTACTCAGTTAAATTTTGTTACAATGCAGTTTCTATTATTCTCTTTTAGAGTCATATGGCCAAAACAACTAAGAAAATTTTCTACTAGAAAATAAAGTATTGCTTAAATCCAATGTTAAATGCAAATATGAATACTGGGAAATAGAGGGCATAATTCAAATAAGAGAACACACATTATATATATATATATATATATATATATATATATATATATATATATATATATATATATATATATATATATTGTTTCTTGCTTCACGTCCACTTCTCCCTGTTCTGTCCAAAAGGAGACGTCACTTCTCCCTAAAATTCAAGTCTAGTTTGCCCCCTGGTAGACAGCGTCCTATGTCAGAATGGGTCATGGGGGTAATTTGAGACAATTTTGTCACTCTGTATGATTTTTTTTTTGCCGTTCACATTATTGGTTTTTATTCAACATCTAGCTTGCGTCGAGCACCTGTGGAGTAAGTCAGCAACTATTACTGCCCGATTTCTGCAAGTTATCCTTTCATGATGAAAAAACATACAAACTTGTGTTTCGAAACTTAAATTATGTAGAAACCAATTTGAGTTTTAAGAATTGAATCGGTTACATGAATATTTTAACTGCGGCGTGTTCATTATTTTCTTGATAAAAATCTGTTTGGAACCGTAAAGGTAGACATTGCTATTCTGGGAAGTACCTTTTTATTAAATTGTCTCTTTTGGTAAACTATTGGGCAAATATATGCAGGAAAATATACAGTTTGTAAGTAAGCAGAGACTAAATATTACGTTATTAAAAATTTAGCTTTAAAATGCAATTATGTAGGTCATAAATATATGGGACAGTGCTGTGTTTTGGAATTAGACAAGACGCTGTAAGGTCAAGGTTATATTTTGAGTTAACAAATTTTTTTGAAAATACAAAGAAAAACAAACAAAACAGCAAAGCAAATACTATTTAACCAATGCCTAATGCTACAGCAAGTATGTAGACAAATAAAATAAAATCTCACATTTGCAATCCTATCGATGGACTGTTGTAACAAAGCTATAAAGTGACTGGTTACATTAAGAAAACCCCTCTTTCTTAAAATATATGTACTTGTATGTTATGTTGGCTGTGTCAGTTCGGTTGAAAAAAAAGTTTTGTTCATTAAGAGGTTAGTGTCAGGACTGGTCGGCCTGGTGTCAGGATAATGTGACTAAGTGGGACATCATGCTACATGTCTGCGGCATGATGCCCCAGTGCTAGACATCACTATAAACTGCCACACTGCAGACATCGTAGCGACATGACTGCAAAATTGTTAAAAGCTACGTTAGAAGTCCAGATCACACACACACACACACACACACACACACACACACACAGGGTGCTATTTCGCACTTTTTAGTGGTTCCTGGCCAGTTTACATTATTACACAAATCTGTTCATGCAATACTGTTCAAAGAGGAACCATTTAATCAACTTTTGATTATATGCCTGCATCCGCAATCTCAAAGGTATACGTTGTTTGCATTAATCAGCAGACTGATTAAACATGTGCCATTTTAAGTTTGTGGATCAATTAAAGTGACCAAGAATACAAGTCTTAATCGAAAGTATTTCGTCACGACTCGGTAACAATATTAATATTCCAATTATTAATAATAAGTATAGTTAGCAATAAACTGTTTAGTGGTGTATTTAAAACTATTGTGTTGTATTGGTAAAACATAGATGTTGCAATGTAATAGTGTTTTAATTGTGTTAAAGTGTGAAACTTTCTTCGGATGTCATATTCTTTATTGGATAACAGTGTATATTTTCTTTGTATGTCTTCTGCCCATGCCTGTATGCGCGCTAAACTCGATCAGTACCCGTGAACTGTTGGAAAACAGAACTGTGCCAGTCTACATAGACTTGAAGCAAGTGAATCCATGTAGCCCGTGTGAACAGTGAACGTAACTACCATTACTATCAGAACTGTTTGAATGTGTGGGTTTCTTTAAAAATTAGAGTACTTTAGAGGAAAATTTGAGCCCTATATCACCTCTTAATCATGAATGACTGAACCATATCGATTCATTATAATTGTAATTTTATTTGTAGAATATTTAATCATTTTTAGGCTGCAAGATCAAAAGATGTAAAAAAACATTGACCGCTACTGTTGATTTAGAACTGCTTTTTAAGCCATCGCCGCATATATCATAGCCAACTACGTCGCAGACCTGCCAACTCTTAAGATTTTGCCGTAAGTCTTACGAAAATTACCCTTAATATATGGACTTAAGGCATACAAGCAAAAACTACGGAAAAATTAGTCAGGGAACCAGACTAACTTTACAGCAGCACCCCAGATGCTTTAAACTGTACCTATTTGTTCATGTAAAGCGTATGCATGATAAAACTGTTCATTATAGATTGTCTTTTTAAATGGCGTCCAGAAAGCGATGCATGTTTAAGACGAAAGGGAAAAGAAGCTTCTAAAAAAAGTGTTAATAATCATCAGAAGAATAAAAGGAGTATTTAGATTCTTGTGAATAAAAGCTGGAAAGGATACAATTATGTTTATCTGACATCACGTGCCAATTTGAGTTATGTCTCGTGGCGGGAGATATGATTGCTGTCATGTGAAATGGGAAAAGAACTTGCAAGAATTACGTCAAGTTGAGAGATAGCAACAAGCCATTGAGTTGCATAGGGTTTGGAACTAAAGACTGTGCAACTGTACTAGTGGCAAATAAAGTCTACGCGTACTTTACAAACTTTTCAGTTGAACATAGAGTTTATCGTCGCTGCGTCGAACGTTTCCTTACGTTTTCCAGCTTTACAATAGCAGTTATTGATATTTTGTTACACCTTACTGAAAACTGGTCAATCTTACGGAGAAAAATCAACTGCCTTACTGAGACGGACTCCTCAGGGTTGACAGGTCTGACGTCGACGATGTATCTGGTAATTCCATAAGAACTACAGGTGATGGGAATTGCCTGTATAATGCTATTTCTATAGTTCTCTTCGGCTATAACACCCTTGCAACTCAAATGAGATATCCTACATGTATACAGTTGGTGAAAAAACATGAGTACATATATGAATCACCAATTAGCAATGAATTATACTTGATGCTGGTATCAGTGGAGCTTTTTCCAACGCTTGGCATTTACTAGCCCTTAGTGATGTCATCATGTGCCCAATAAGAAACATATACCCAAATGTTAATAGTGCTAAGGATGGTGCCCGGATGTACCTGAACAAAATCTTCTATCCAAGTATTCGCTCGAGTCCGCTTCACCATTGACCGCATTGTGGTATTCGATAGGAAAAATGCCGGAACCAAATGTATATTACATCAGCCACTTTGCGGCAGTCACTGATGTTACAGAACGTGGAATAAACACGAAACGACAACAAATTACAAAACGCAAAATATCGCCTTCTGGATCGTCTGCCTGTGAGAGCGATTGCTTTCATGAAGATGATGCAGCTGATGACGACAACAATGAAGCTGATGGAGACACACAATCGCGCAAACAACTACCATTAAAATTTCGTCAACTATCGTGCAATGGGTCCGCAGATGGTGACATTACTTATTGTTATGATGCTGATGGAGATGATGATGTCAAAGAATATGATGATACATACATGTATACAATAGACAGTGATATTTCAAGCCATAATGGTCTTATGGAGAAAAGAGAATGATAAAGATCATCATGAAACTGAAGTTTTTAGTTGTGAAAACAGAGAACGTTACATGAAACGAACATTTGAAGCAAAATGACAGATTTTTAAGCAACAAAGACATTTTGTCAATTCTCACTAATACCAACAATTGCCCAACTGATATACCACCAGGGCCTAAAAATAATGTTTATGTCGTACTAGACAAAAGGGGTAATAACCATAAAGGAAAACATGAATTTCCCGACGATTGTGCTGTAGGGGACACGCATGCGGGAACTACTGTCAACCAGATATTTTTGTTTGAATCGGAAAATAGACTGCGTCTGGTTTATACAAAAAAGCAATTTAATATGTATGAAACATGTAAAAAATAAGAATATTATATGTGTTCCAATTGAACCACAAGCTGAACAGGTACTTTCATTCTTCAGATATTACACAAAGCTTAAAGGAGATGAAAAGTAAAAAAAAAAAACATGTAACAACTATAATTAAGGCACCCAGTCAAATCCATTTTATCCAAAAACGTGCTGTGGTAGAATACTGTGGAGAAAGGTCTTTAAAACTTAACCAACCACATGGAAATAGTAAGGGTAATGATCACTATCGGCGAACAAATCCAAACATTCTAAGAGATGCTGTAAATGGTAGGGGAGACAAAGGCATCGGATAGATATTTACAAATGAATAAGGAAGATAGCTTTACTGTGCCAAAAATCTTCAAGACAAATTCAAGACAAAATTTAAAGAGAAAAGAAAATCAAAACATCTGAACCAGGAAATACAAATCTAGCCGATAATTTAATAGAAATTTTAGGTGAACTTCATACAAATGACTATGACCAGGAAGTGATTCTGACAAAAAGAAAAAGCCCTGTTATTGTATTGTATACTACAGAACAAATTTTAGACTTGATCAAAAATTGTTCAGGAGAAGATAAAATAAAAGCATTATTGGAATAGAATGAACTTTTAATTTGGGTAAGGTTTTTGTAACTACAATGTCATACAAAAAATAGAAGCATTGTAAACAGAAAAACTGATCAATACCCTATTTTCTTAGGTCCACCGTGTCTTCATTGGGAGTCAGAGAAAAACACGTATTACAAATTCTTTTCGCATATTCAGGAAAAAACTGGAGATAATAAGTTTATATTTGGTACAGACGATGAAAAGGCTCTGACAAATGTTCTAAGATTCAATTTTTGTAATGTAGAATTTTAATATTGCACTAAGCATATTAAAGACAACATTCGGCACTCTTTTCATAAACATGGATGTGACGATCTTGTCACAAAATCAATACTTCGTATGCTTTTCAATGAAGACAGTGGCCTAATATTCAGTCAAGATGACGCTGAGTTTGCGAAACGAGACGACGATCTTGCAATGTATTTAAAACAATATCCCAATTTCGCACAGTACTTCAAAATGTCAAAAAATTAAAATGTTTGTGTACAAACCATTAAAAAACATAACTATCATGAGTGTTTGTGTACAAACCATTAAAAAACAAAACTATCACGAGTCTTTGGACCAACAACAACTCAGAATCTATAAATAATAAACTTAAGCAGGTTGCTGATTGAAAACAACACAATATACCCGAATTAATTAACAGGTTATGTAGTGTAACTCAAGCTCAGTTTATAGATTTGCGTCGCGCACTATATGGCTCTGGCAATTATAAATTATGTGACCCTTCCTCATTATATATAATTGATGAAACCATTTAGCGCACAAAAACATCAGCAGAAAAGACAAGAATCTTTATAAAATTTTTACATAAGCAACTAAATTCCAATACTTCGAAGTACATACATTCATCCAATGGAAAATTCCAATGCATCCGGCCAAAAATAGATGCGGGACGAAAACCTGGGCAAAGAAAGCGTGCAAAGGTGGAACGAACATCGCAAATGAAATGGCGATAATAGCGAGCATTGACATAGGCTGTGCAAATTGAACTAGAAGTACCCTTGTCTATTGTCGATGAATGGCTACGCATTTCCATTGTTCCAGTTTTTGATCTGGTTTTTATGTAAAATTCTTTGCAATGTTTATAATAGTAAAATTTTAGGAATTTTTAGTTACCTACGACACAGGTTGCAAGCATTACTTGTATTATGCTGATTGTATTAATGCTTTGCTTTAAAACATGCAAAATACAATTGAGTTGAACTTCATTAATTTAATGTTGATACATGTCATTTCATGTTTTAAAACTGTGTTTGATATGGCTTTGAACAATAATCGTTGTAAATATTTATAAATTTTTAATTAGCGGCGAGACATATTTGATAGAAATCTGAAATCGATTATAAAGAAATTATATGGTACTCTCAGTTGTTCGTTGTTTTGTAATGTTCTGTTAATCTCATTTGACAGTTATGGCACTGATGGGAAATTATTTACTTCAGGTGATTCTAAAAATAATTTAAATAAAATGCAACGAAGAAATACAATCTATCGCTAAAGCCCGTAGCGACAACCAATTGCTAATAAGGACAAGAACATTTACAGTGTGGTGTATATATTATTGTTTTCATCCTCGTTGGTATGTATGGCACTGGTGGTCCATTATTTACTTCACAATGTGGCCGTTTTTACTTATTGACTGGGTCCATTTTGACTTGATAACCAGTAGGGTAAATGGGTCATATTCCGACCGCTTTGGAACCAACACTGCCCTATAAACATATCCGAATATAAGGCTTATGTCAAAGGCCAACTTTGTATAACACCAGCATTGAAATTAGGCCACAAATATCAGTCGTGGACAAGAAACAGCCACAGAAAATAAAATTTTATTCAGTCTGATCAATGGGGGTAATTCCGACCATGTCGTGGATAATTCCGTCCACAACACCTAGCTAATTCCAACCAGAGAAAGATAATTCCGACCAGCGTGCGGGTAATTCCGACCGGTATATGGGCAGTTCCTACCAATGGGTATTCCCGAGCATCCATGTACAACATAATCCACATATCTTTAATTCCGTTATTTAATTAGATTCCGAGTAATGTGTTATTATCACATGAATTCCTGCAATTATACAAGATATTTACAAATGTATATTTTCTATGCTTATACACACTCCATAGTAGCAAAGAATGTATATCAGCTACCCCACACCCAAGCTAGACTTGTTCAACAGATTATGTAAGATAACAGTTTTTTTAGATTAAAGAAATAAACAGTAAAAAGAATGAAAGATCATTTTTTCAACAGAAAAATAGGTGCCTTGCATCAGTGGCAGTTTGGGCGATTTAGTATACAAGGTGTATGAATTTCTGTCTGTCTTGTGGTTTCGTTTTGTCATACCTATATGTTTTAGCTCTACTTTTTAATTTTGTGTGTATTTACGTTGTATTGCTATATGTCTTATGTGGTGTTAAACAGCAATATAATAATTATTATTGTTATTATTATAGCTTTCGAAAGAGATCTTAATTTCAGTACAATTGGGTTAATAATTATTCTGGCATGAAACGTTAGCAAATTGGCCACAATTTAAAGGATAACAACGATCAATGTTTTCCTTGCAAAGACTGGCATCTTCATAACGGGAGTATTATAGTATTCATCTGTTAAATATTCTCATTTCGCTTTTACCCTGCCCCCTTCCAAGTTTTCCTTACTCGTCAGTATATAGCCAAAATGTTTGCAATCAAGAGACATTTGTTTCAATGATCCAGAAACTAATTAGCTATTTATGGCTCTGATGTGGTATTATTTAACATATTTCTAAGTACCTATGTTTAGGAAAGATACTCCAACAAACATACTGGTAGCACTTCAGTTTAATAGGCAGCACAAAAGAACATGTTAAAAGAAAATTTATTAAAACAAGCTGTAAATTTTATTGCAACTGAGCTAATTCTGAATATACTTTCATTCCGCTGCTCCTAGTATTTCTCCTTCCTTTACAATCTTACTTTGAGTTTGAAGTATTTTTAGCTTCAGTCTTTTTTTAGCCTTTCTCTCTTTAGCCTTTCTTTTTCTGTTTTCTTTCTCCGCTGCTTTTTTTTCCCTTGAGAACAAGAGCCATTTTCTTCTCATAAATTATGTCATCACTCGTCAAAAGACGATGCGATGTGATGGCATGTTTCGACTTTGGCCTTTGTGTTTTCCGTCTGCAATGGCAGTACCAAATATTATCTAATTCGGGATTCCAAGATACCCGACATCAAAGTTGCACTCTCGTCATCATTACTCATTGATGACAATGAAGTATGTGACATTTCTATCTCTTTCTCATTCCCGCCTTCAAGCAGTGATGTTCCATTTGCAAAATCGATGAGAAGTGTGCTGGCATCAAGCTCATCATTGGTTGTACTAGCCAAAAGTACGTCTGAGCCAATGATGTATGGAGAATGCTGAAGGTTTTCAACTGCCTCGCTGGGTACCTCTACTAAAATAAGTCCTTCGTGCGGTGTTGTTTCGGTATCATTGGAATCCTGAAATGTCATTAAGGCTGATGGGACTTTTGTGACAGAGATTGTGTTACATGCATTAAATGGAGAAGCTACAGGGTCTGAAGTTGTTGAATTAGATGGTATGTGAACGAGACTACTGATTGATGATGTGTTGAAAGGGCAGGCTCAGGCTGAGGCCTATCATATGGTACTGATGGCAAGAAAGCAGACTCTGGTATAGCTGCTCTATTGATTGGGAAAAGACCAGTTCCTTTGAAGCCACTTATTATATTGCTGGATGTGAATGCGTCTTGCCATGCCAGACGGAATAATCTTGGCCATGTGGCCTTATTGATATGTAATCCAGGATTTTCTGTCAGGAACTCCGTGCATACCCTGTTGTAGGCTTTACTGAATGGCCCGAAGACACTTCTATCTAAGGGCTGTAAGTAGTGGGTGGTGGTGGCGGTAATGCTAAAATATGGATATTCTTTTTTTTTTTTTGCCTCTTCTAGTAATCCAATGACTTCATGCGACCCATGAGAATCGAGGATCAAAAGCTGTGGTCGCTCAGGGCCACAATTCTTCAAGAAAACTCCCCTAAACCATTCTTCACATAAAATATCGCACATCCAAGCTTTCTCCGGGTAGGTCCATACTGTACCAAATGGGGCATCCATGCAGTTAAATGACTGCAAACACTTCTTTGTCTTCCCCCTGGCAATCACATGGGAGGCATTGCTGTTCCTGCTGCACTGACACAGGCGAGGATTGTAACATTTTCTCTAGAGTTATATGTTCTACCAATTACACTTCTGGCCCCTTTTCTGGCACACACAGTTGTTGGAGTGTGTTCAAACTGTTTCCCTGTCTCGTCACAATTCCATATTAAATGAGGACTGCCATGTAGATTTAAATTTGTAAATATTTCTTTGAAGATCTTGGAAGAATTTGTGAACAACTTTGGGGTTCATATAGAATAAATAGATTGATAGCTGTTTGGATGGGTAGACGGATGGATGGAATTATAATTATTGGAACATAAACTTGACTGATTTTGAATATTTGGGGAGAAAGTTTAAAAAATATGATCACAGTTTGATACATGATAAAAACAGCAGCCACATCTTAATACTTTTGTATATCAATAATTCAAATAAATATCGAATGATCAGGCATTTAATTCATTGATCAAAGTTTATTGATTGATCTGATTATCAGTTTACTGATGTATGCATAAAACTAGATACAACCATAAAGAGCCTCCAAGATTTTATCATATGCAAGATTGGTCGGAATTACCGCTGGCTCAGGAAAATATCATGGGTAATTCCGACCATTTTATTTCTTTAGAGATATTGGAAAAATATAATTAATTGGATATATACTTAAGTTTAGATGGCAAAGATAAAACTCTCTTTGTGAAGAAAAATCAGTGATATACATTTATAATATGATAATACAAACCTGTCATGCGAATTGTGCAGACCCAAATCTTTCTTGATGAAACCTAAAATTTCCCGCTTGCAACACGTTACCGGAATAGCACTTGACATATCTTTGCATTAGCACGATCTCGCGATCTTTGGTATCATTAAGCCACAGAACACAATTAATTTTACTATATATGCTCTACATTTGTTTCTCAGTACTGAACTTTCCACTGTGTGACAACCAATACAAATCATATGTTAATCTAAAATACCTTCAAAGATGGCTTCACAGTGAAGTTCTTGTCAAAGGTTCACCTGCATTTTTTTGAAAGGCTTGACTGTAAACAAACCAACGTGCAATGGAACAGATTTCACTTCCAGATCATCACCAAGACCTTATTACTCACTGTACACTGTCGCCGAAACACACACAGACAACCACATCATAAGCTCATATGCTAAAGAATAAACAATTGCCTTTACATCCATACCAAGAATGCCTAAATCTAACTCTTGTATCACCACCAAACGGAGACAGGAAAAAAATGCTCTAAAAATCGGCTGGGACTACATTCGTGGGTACTGAACCGGAATTATTAATTGTGGCCTGATTCCATTAGGGTAATCACTCGAGGTTAAAGAGATGCTTTTCTTTTTTGCTATTTGTTAATATACATCGGATATTTACTTCCTGTACGTTTGATATTATGATCATGAAAGTGGACGGAATTACCCCGGTGGTAGGAATTATACCTAGATACCCTACTGGCGATGAATATAGCAACATTTGTCTTCCTTGTTTCAATGTTTACAACCAATATAAAAAAAATAAATGCAGCCTATTTTGTCATCTGTTTCTACAAAATAATACTCTTTCGAAGGTTTTCTTGTGGTATTGAGTATGCTTCGTTTAATTTACTTCATGTTTGTAGTGGAGATGCGCAGGTTTTGGGTGGTTTGGGGCAGGTTTTGGGTGGTTTTAGCTGAATCGTGCGGCCCCAATTAGCTACCAACATTCTTGTTGTTTCATCCAACATCAATATTGACACTATTGCACATATTAAAGCAGATTAAAAGTCTACTTACTCTGGTGTCTTTTCCTGACGAAATCAAATTCTGGAACAATAAAGTGGATGAATTTCGTTTCCAGTTTTTACGCATCGCCTGGTTGAATGCGATAGTATGGCGAAGAGGCCGATAAATGTCGAAATGGATTAAAATTGGTTCAGTTTCTTTAATGAAACGAATATGTCTGATCGTTTTCGTCATCATTAGTGTGCATCATTTGTTCATCTAACATCTTGCAAATTTAAATTTCGTCGGTAATCATGAAGCAGCTAACAATGTAGCTGTGCTTCAATTGAAAGAATAAAATAAATGGACGATTTTGAAAGAAATGTGGAGTTAAATAAAAAATATACGCATTGCTGGAAAAAAGAAATTATAAACTGAAACAAATAAAATTAATAACAGAAAAAATACTATGATGGGTCAATAACAATCAAAAAGGAACAACTCTGACCTATAGGAAATTATATAAGTTTTACGAAAAATGTTCTTTTCGTAAACTCTTTGCAATGCTCTGTTCCATGGCCAGAAGGAAAGAGAGAGAGAGAGAGAAGAAAGGAATTCAGTCTCTCTTAAAGATAAGGATGTCACTCATGATGGTGTAGATACGGCTACATCTGGGCAAGCTTGGCAATGCAAGAGGTACGGGATGCTGTAAATGATACAAGCCGCTTTCAGTTCTGACGAAACGGACTAATTTTATTGAAACACTCAACATACAAAATTACATTCCAATATCAATCTACATAAACTTAAATTACGGATATATGAGATACATATAAAACTACGATATTCCTTCGCTTACCAACATGATACATTTGTATAAAGTCTGCCTTTTAGAATATCATACAGATAATTAAATATCGAATAATAAATTCACGATAGCCAAAGAATCTAAAATGCAATATTTCAGACTAATACCGCAATCATTTAGTAGAAATATATTTTACTGGATTTAATCTAAAGTACCAACATATTAAACTCTACTATTTAAAGAGTATCTCATTTCTGAATTAATTATTACTGAGCATGAAGTTGGTAGCGAACGTCGCCCTTTACAATAATCAATTATAAAAATTACAAGTAAATATAAGTTCTTCAAACGATTAAACTTTCCAATACATTATTTTAAAGAATAGTAAAGAAATATTAAAATAATCCAATGTTGCAAATGTACTGATCTTAGACTGAACTGTTACTTTAACATCTTAACATCAAAAATCCTTATACAAAACTGTACGCAGACGGTAGCTTACCTGTAAATGATACAAGCCGCTTTGAGTTCTGACGAAACAGACTAATTTTGCCAAGCAAATCCTTTCGCTTTTTATACAGTTTCTTAAGACAACGCCAAATATGGTCATACATTTAAGTGCTTGGGTTTCGCCAGAATTTCAAAGTGAGGCTTCATCGTTTTCTTACCGACTACCGTCTGGGTCTATACGTCATCAGACAGATTTTTCGATGAACACGTGAATAGTTAGTGATATACTCATCAGAATGGAATCTGCTTATTCAGCACTGGAGTTCTAAATTTGCCAACTTAAGTATTATACAATGTGTAGGATCTCACATAGAAAAACACTCTTTATTGAGATAGTACACAATTATATTACAAGAATTAAAAAATTGTTTTTAATACAATTTACTGAAAAATTCCATCCTAACATAAGTAATAAAGACAGACATAAGCCGCGAATATAGCGGATCCCAAATTTTTCTCAGTACCCCAGTAACAGTTCAGACCTATATTTTTCTTATCATTTCCACCGATGTTTACACAGTTCTAGGTTATTATTATTATTATTATTATTATTATTATTATTATTATTATTATATAATTCAATGACAACACATAGTACGTACTATTGGTACTGATTTTAATAGTTTATGACCCAAGAACACGATCATACACATTCACATTTTTTTACACACATAAAAACCCATCTGCGATTGTGACTAAAAGCTTGTATTATGCCCCTCTATTAATTTCCATTTTACAAATACTTCCTTTTAAGAAAGTAATGCTGGAATACGGGATTCAGAAACGTGGAGTAGAAAATGTTTTCGACTTTCTGCTCCAATGAATATCAGAGAGCGACCATTTAATTTTCTTCCCAGATGTGGATGGTTCTGTTTTTATTTTTTTATTTGAAGATGTATTATATAAAACAACAAACCCATCCCATCCCCACCTACCAGTAAAAAGGGTAACTGGTCTGTCTTTAAACAGTAGACTCTTCATGTCGGCTATCTATAGGATATAAGCTGTCTTTCTCACAACAAGCAAAATTATAGCACGTACTTTCGGACTGCACAGCTAATGGTGATCCTTGGAGGTCTAATCCACAACCGGTGAAAAATTCCCGGATTATTTATGGGATTAAAGTAATCCATGCACGTGGCGGTATCATTGAGCTACTGTGGGAACCAGACTGGTGTAAATCAAATCTCTCTCTCTCTCTCTCTCTCTCTCTCTCTCTCTCTCGCTCTCGCTCTCTCTCTCTCTCTGGATGAGCTTCTAGACCAGCAAATAGATCCTCCGGTATTGTTTTTGACATTACTGCATTACTGGTAGCGGAGGCAAACGATGTTTCGCACTATTGGTGATGAACTTTTCCACCCAAATAGTATCGGACTATCTGCCGCTCGCTAGTAATTAATAAATTCGTTTCGACTGACCTTTTCATACCAATGGTAAGTAATATCCCTCTTCTTTTTACCCACGGCATTAAATCCTTCAGAACATCAGTGTATCCAGCAGCTATTGGCATGAAATTTTAAACTGCTGACGTGTGAATAGGAGGCAACATCACTCTAAGGCAAGAGTAATGCGTGGAGCTCCTAGTGATATTGTCCTCGCTAGAAGGTCTCAATGCGTACCATGACACCCTGGACATTTTCTAAGTAGTGTTTCCCTTCATTAAAATCAGCATCTTCGATTGACTACGGCAGATCTGGAGGTCTGTTTCATTTGTCCTGTACATACAGCTGATCCGTTGCAAGGAATAATACGAACCCTTCTGTTTCGAGACACATCAGTTCCCAGGCATAGTAAAAGGTGAGACTTATATCAGCAATAACTTCCCTGCAGTTAAACACGTTTTTCAAATGAGCGAGGGTCCTTCTGTCTGCTAGATTGAAAAAGTTGCATATATTTGTGAAACTCTTGTGGTGAAGATTCAAGTTTCCAAGCCGTCGATTCGTGTCACTAAAACGCTCTCATGTAAAGCAATGGCCTTAAACTATTGTTGTATATGGATTACCATCTACAGAAGGTACATATTTCTGGAAATGTTCGTAAACGGTATCGCACCCTGGGTAGATGATGGATCTTCTTAAAATAAACACGAATTTATCATGACACTTCATGGACCTGATTCTTTGGAATGCTCATGGAGCAAATGTGGAATAGAGCAATCTTTAAAGCCCTGCTTGAACCAGTAAAGATTGTGAGTAGTAATTCTCTCAGCCATTACCATCATTCGTTATCGTAACTAGTGGACATTTTACTCATTGGGCAAGAAATATCTCATATCCAAATCCGAGACTTTGAATATTGATGTTCAGTCCAGATTGGTCGGAGCAATTCGCTTTACAGATATTTATATAAGCACCATATTAATGTAAATTTAGGACGTGTCTGGTACCGGATGTCGCGTTGATGCTCTTTTCCCCAATAGGTTCCAGCATGCTAAAAACGCAGGATGTAGCTCATCGTTACATACACTTGATCCATGTTTTGTCATCCTCTGACTGTCTTCTTCTTCAATTGTATCTTCTGTCAAAGAGGGTTCTACTTCCTTAACTACACCTCCCTGATTCTCCACTAGGTCTATCAGTCGAAATTAGTATCAAGATGATGCTCGTTCTTCCGATCATCCTCCTTCCAGTCACTATCCATACTTTCGCAGTCACTTCCACCAGCAGAGCCTTCTACTGTTTCTCTATCCATATTCGTCAGTATCTGATGGTGGGTTTATTTCATCATCAAATTTTGGAATAATCGCTGACATAGCCATCGATTCATCCGAATCTTCTGGGATAAAGAAGGTATCTTGCGGCTGTGGCTATGTATGGCTTATTGATGCACTGTCGAATTTCTGACTTGTTTCGTGTAGCCTTTGATTTTACTGCATTCTTTAATGTTGCATATATGATGGGTACATGTCTTTCTAATTCCTTTAGAGTAAAATCCAGTGCAAGATCGCTTATACTGGGAATGGAATGTTTTAAGGTTCTTAATAATTTCGTTTTAAACATTGTGAAATATAAGTATAATGTTTTGTTTTTTTTTATTTACAAGAAATATTTTCACTCCGTATTTAGTGACCAATACCACAAACTACCTAACCAACAAAAAGAGTAGAATGATCAACACCCAGTCAGGTATTTTTAACACCCTACATTTATTTCCCAGCACCAACAGCTACTATCCAACGCGCCATTTTGTTCTTGTTTTTGCTTTATTTTGCTCGTCAAAGTGCATTTTACCATTTTATTCCCTCCTGAAATCAAACATCAAGACTAAGACATACTAACTTTATTTGTATGTTCTCATGGCATTAGAATCACATTGAATATTCATAATAAAGCACAATATTCAATTTCTTTCTTTCTTTCTTTGAATTTCTTCATTGGATTGGGTTCTACTACTTCAGTTTCATCTACTTATCTTGCCCTTTTGAATTTCTTTACTTGTATGGGTTCCTCTTCCGTTGAACGCTTCTCCTTGCTTTTTTGGCAAACTCTTACAACCAATATTCTTTTCTTGATATTGAGCACATGAATCGTTTATCTGGAGTGGAAGTATTATAAGTCTCGTTGGAAGTGGAAGTGTATTTTCGAATGAGAACATGTCTGTAAATCTTTGACGAGATGTGCGATCTGTTGTCACACTTCCATCTTCTCAGATTGAAATTGTTTCCCCTTAGATCGAAACATATATATATATATATATATATATATATATATATATATATATATATATGGCGGCATATGTGTGTGTGTGTGTGTGTGTGTGTGTGTGTGTGTGTGTGTGTGTGTACTAGTCAAACTAAATTTAAATTATCTAACTTAATAAATGCTCAGACATTTCCGAGGACAAACCAGAAGCCATGCGACGACGACGCTCTGTGTCACTCAACACACTCCAAAACGTTTTGGCAGAAGTTCGAGGTAAAAATTTCGAACAAGACATGAGTGATCCTGAACAAATACCATCTACCTCTGCCACAAGACCAATACAACTAATATCAACTAAGAAAGAAAGTCTTTCGGTAGCTCCTGAAGATTATTTTTACATTCCACCTACCACAAAAGTGACTTCCAGTAACTTTCGAGCAACAGCTTACTCGTAAACCGTGAAATTCAAAGAGTTCAAGTTTCAGGATCCGCCAGAGAAA
>JAECUM010034847.1:0-26251 GCA_016617855.1 Megalonaias nervosa
ATAAAAATGACAGAAAAGAGTTGTGTGTATAGTGGATATGGTGACCATTCATGGCAAAACATAGTAAAGAGTTATTAGACAACTAAGCTTACATCAATACCAATTGTTTCTGTGAATGGCAATAACAATTATACAGCAAAGGAACAACTTTTAATAAGAAAAAATGACCTACTGACCACATGGAATGGCATGATTATACAAGGAGCTCTCTTATCAAATTCTCTACAAATGCTTTGCCTAAGGATTAAAATTTACTTGGATGACTGAAGTTTGACAATATGATTATCAATATTAAAAAAGTCATTAGTGTCATAACTATTGGTCATTGTGACCTATTTTTCCTTGCTGAATGCTGCGAAAACAGTCCAACTAATGTAATATTTGAAGATATAATGCCTAAATTAAGTTAGCATTGTGTTTAATTGTGATCTTAAAATGTAACTGACATGCATAGGTTTCAAACTGTGGTCTTCAGAAAGTCAAAGATTTTGAAGTTCCAATATATAAAATATGTTATTTAGTGTCAATTTCAAATTTTGTAATATTATAAAAGGCTTTAGTGAAACAAGTGAATTAAAATCTGTTGCAATGATTTTTGCAAGTTAATTATTGTCATATCTGGCATCGTTTTTTCCCATCAAACCTGACTGTAATGACACAGGTCCATCCACTATCTCACCTACCTTGTTAGATCTCAAATAACTGCAGTATATTATTAGTAACTTTCCCCTAGTCATAGTATTTGCATGCTGTGACAGAAATTTGAAGCTATTTGATTTTTAAACTTGTTGGTTTATTTATGGCATTTTTCAGAAAATAAATATTACTATTAATTTGATGATGATAGCAATGATGAGAAATATTATCATTATTATTATTATTTTAAAAACAGTAAATTTCAGATGTGCATATATATGAATCAAATGATTTGATTATTCATCAGAATATACCTTCTACACGTCAACTCATCACTTTCTTGGACTGAACTAGATTCCCCTTCTTCTTCCTCAGCCTCCTGTTCATCTTCCTCCTCCTCCTGCTCTTCTTCTTCCACCAAATCCTCCTCCTCTTCATCTTCCCAAACAGACTCTAACTCGGGCAACTCATCCAAAGTTTCATCTGCATTTTCTAAAAAAGGAAAGAATATGTATATTTTTACTGTCATAGTGCCTGTGCTGTTTAATAAAATTTATAGTTGTGTACACCTCAAAGAAAACTGTTATGCCTTATTTCTTTCAAGTGTCTCACTTTTGTGCAAAATTAGAGACAATATATTGCCAGGATTTGGATGATACATTGTTGAACCTTATATACTTAGGTGGCCACAAAAATAAGTATCATGAAATAAACATTTCAACAAAGAGACAAATATATGTGTAAGAATTGACACATAATTTTTATGAATGATACACAAAAAATCAAATTCTTTTCACAATAACTCTTTTAAATTATCAAAACTGAAAAGGAAAATAAAGGAAACAATTAGTATGATACTCATTTTCTATGTTGGTATGGATTCAAAATATAATATACTACAATATATCATGGACATTACATATAGAAAATTGTATCATGTTCACCATGGTTTATACTTCTTTCCTTTCCTGACAATTTATCTTTCCACAGCTTAACCTCACTACATCACAAATGACATAAACTGCAGCTTTCTTGGCAGATTTGCTGTCTTCAAAGAGTTGTTGCAGACCATTTCTGTATCTTGAGTGTGCCAAAAGTTGTATTGCCTTCGCAATGGGAGTGTTATTCACAGTAAGTGATACCTAGTTTAAGAAATAAGAAAGTCACAGTTATGCATAGATATGGATGGGTGGCCTGTTTAAAGGTTTGTTTCATCTTTTCTCATTGCAGACATGGAATTATCAGCTTCAAAATTTTATTTTACATTTAATATCGTTACATGTACAATAACGAAGTTTTGCTGAATTATAATAAGAAATTGTTATCCAGGATGTTAATAGATGTTATAGTTATCTATGTACTTACTTTTTCTTCTGTCAGAGATTTTCTTGACATCAACTTTGGTTGGTATACTTTTCTTGGTGTTGAGATAACCTTGGCTTTCGTGGCATTTCCGCAATGTGTTGGCATGGTTTGAATCTTATTTCCTATATACGACCCTGATTTTCGAATTTTTCTGAACTTCACTTCATCAAGGTTAGTCTTGTTTACATCCAGGGATTTTATTGTCAAGCTGCATTCAGTACAAATGAAAGCATGTTTTTCAGGCGTGAATGTCACACAATGTTTTTTTCTAGTGATTCTGCCGCACTAGGTCCACCTTTAAATTTAGAATTAATGGCTATTCTTTTAAATCCTTTATTTTTCTTCAGAAACTCTGTGCCGCAGCATGAACACTCCATCATAAGTACAATTATTTTCCAATGTTGTTGAAGCAAACACTCGAAAATATTGACTGAAAGTCACGCAATGTCTACAATAACATGAAAGAACACAGAGTTTTCAACATATTGAGATGACACCAGTCCGAAACATGTCGCTGTCGCATCATCCTGGAAAGAGGCAGATTGATCATGCTGAAACCACACGTCAACTCGGGTTTGTTGTTATCATGTGACTATTTGACCTGTGACGTTGTATTCATATCGGCTGTGAGATTTGGTTAGTCATGTGACTAGCAATGCAAATAGAGCGAACAAGGTAAATTTTCATCAACGCTGTAGTTTCGTCTCCTCTGACAACGGATTAAAGACAAAATCTGTGTTATACTTGTAATTTCTGAGAAGATAAATTATTTCCTCATCGATTTAATGTAAGTATGGCTCAATGTAAGGTCATTTACGTTTGCTAGGCCTGATAGTAGGCGAGTACCCTATGCCGACACCAAATGGTGTTGGCGAATTCCAACTTTTTGATAGGGAATGGACTCTGACCCTACACCCCAACATAAAAAACCAAATATCAAAAATGGAGTGTCAAGGGTCAGAGGAAACTCGGACTAGTTGTAGGACTGTTTGGCTGCACTGTAGCATAAGCATATATGAATCCAATATCTCAAATCCCTGTGAGATGATTTAACCCAGATTTTCAGGAGAGTAACAATTCTTACTTTTAGATCCATTTATTATATAATACGGCGATAATACTGATAATGTATAGGACTATAGCATAAGTATATATGACTTCAAATATGTTTTTGACTATAAACAAAATGTCAGATCCCTGTAGGATGATTTAAGTCCGGTATTCAGGAGACTAACAATTCTTACTGTTGTCAACATCCATTCATTGGATAATTTGATCATGGTGAGTGGTATTACTGATAAGGTGTACTGTTTGGGGTAAATTACAATGATAAGTCCTTCCAGCTATTTACCATGTCTGTTCCATTTAATATTTTTAATACCTAAATCTTCAGATTGTCATGTTCTGTTTATTCTACTTTCCTGATCTTGTTAGTAGTCAAGTCAGAAGGAAATTTACACACTGGGCACATGTGACAGGTTCATATGTGTGATGAGTCATGACTTTCCAGGAAACCTCCAGGGTTTAATAACCACTCCTGTTGTAATTACTTTTTTGCAATAACTTCTTGTTGCCTTCTAAGGTATAAATTAATCTCCCCAAATAATGCAAACAGAAAGCCATCATAAGACACACCCCCTCCAATATGCGCATTTCCAATAAGCCAACCATCCCTGTTTCTCACTGCCAACTATAGCACTTAAAAAAAAAATAATCACTTAAAGATCCCATTAAATATATATAATATTTAAAAAACGTTCAACCTGCCTGCCCTAATTTTAAATCTAGTGAAATAAGGAAACACATCTTTATTTTGCCCAATGCATAAACATGTCTTAATTTTTTTAAAAATCTCAAAAGCTGTCAGTTATCTTTTACAGTCAAAAGCTGTTATAACAAACATCTCTCAACCTATGTTGGACTCCATTGTTTTGTGAAGGTGCCTCCATTGACATGTAATCTAATCAAGGGCCCATGCTGACTAATTGAGTTAGATCATTGTTTACTAGCTCCAGCATAACGACTTCTCAAATATGCGTTTGCTCATTTTTTGCACCACAGTCATGACATAAAATAGCATTTCAGTCATTTTAAAGCTAGGGACTTCATACTGCTGTGATATCAACCTCATCCTGAGTTACTTTCCTTTACAACTGTAATGAAGCATCTTTCAGCACAGAGTTTGTAGATTTCTGACCAATGTAGAAATTGAATTAACTTTTCAGGAAATGACATGAAATTATTATTTCATTTCAATAGTCACTCCTAATTCATGCTGCAAATTTTTCTTTTATTATTTCAGTCTCAAATAGTATTAGGTAAAAGCTATACTTTTATCCTGTGACCCATATGTAAAGCAATGATCAAATTTTAAATGCCATGATAACTTTAGTACCTGTCAATACAACCACCCCTGGGTCAAAGAAAAAACAGGCCTTTGTAGACTGGTTCACATATCAGAATTGTTTTCTGAACAAACACTAGGCACAAAATATCAATATTATTATTATTATTATTGATATTATTATTGTCATTATTATTTGTTAGTATCAAAATTGTTTATTGTGCATTATTTAACAAAATGATAAAATATGTTTCTAAGTTGTTCTTGCCCAAATTTATTTTCCACACAAGATTTCTGGATCCTGCTAACTTTAATCCAACATGCAAGTTATGTCATCACTGACTTGAAATAATCACTGAAATTTGTTTGTTTTGTATAACATGACAAAATGTTAATTTCACTACTGATTGACAGCTTACATATGACTGTAAAACAGAGGACTGACTCTTTGGTCTGCCAGCTTGCATACATTACATTTGGAAACAGCTGTTCATGATTTAAAATCAGTATCTGTGTTAGATAGTTGCTGAACTCAACAGTGATCCAAATACTGTCCATCTTATTTGAGAGGCCAGTGCTAAATAGTGAATCAAAAGAAGCCATATATGGCAATTGTTTCTGACTCATGAACCCAAACTTTGTTGACATTACAGACAAATGTTAAATATTGAATGACCCCTGACACTTGTGACAAAAGGATGTAACTAGTATCTCTTCTAAAGATTAACTTTGTCCTCAGAATTGGCCATAATGTCTCACTTATGCTTAATAATCAATTGGATCTCAGCTCAACCAACCCCCACATATGCCATGACTACGGATGAAGACCACCTTGAATTATAACCTGACATAACTGACATGTTCAGGTTAGTCTGACAGTGACACTGGAATACAGCGAGTACAAGCAAATTAAGAAATGTTACACATAGGGTCACAAAGTATGCCTTTATCTAAACAATGCCTTGCTCAGACAACAGAAGCTTGATTTGCTTACTTAGTGAGATCACTGCTGATATGTTCCAATGACTGCTTAAGGCAGGAAGAAGCCACTGATGGTTGGAAATACCTGGGTATATACTGCAGAAGGCAGTGACTTTTACACATTGGTCGTCTATATAGAAATTTTCCCACAGGGTTGGGGGATTACAATGGTCTTTTTGTCCAGGTGATTGCTATTTACAGGTGAGCATTAGAAAAATTTTGACTGTACATCTAAGTTACATCCTTAACCTTCTTGCAGTTTGTAGTTCTTTAGAGATCAAGTCAATGTGTGTTTAATATAATATATAAATTGCAGTAAAATCCATGCTACATGAGCACAGACTTGTCAAGAAGCAAGATATTTCCTACAATAAAGCAGTGGGACATTTTTTGATAAAGGGAGGTTACTCATTGCAGATCATAAACATCTGAGCTACTTGGAAGTGGGAAGGTAAATATCTTTGTTTAAGTAAGTATGACAAAATAATCCTAATGCATTTGTAACCTTTATTCAGAGATTATTTGGCAGACATAAGATAAAGACACAGAAGGGAAAGAAGATGTACTTATACTAATTTAAGTTTGTAATTCTCCAGTAATGTGCCTTAAATATGTTATAATTTTTAACCAGTATTCAGCAAAATGATGAATATGCATTCCATAATTTTAACATACAGACAACACTGAGTCTGACTCTGGTTTCTGGTAGGTGGAGATATTCCCTTTAGACTAAATTAAAATTTACAAATTCTCTTATTACTGAATTTTTCAAAGTTTATCTCTAAAACCTTGGGAATAAATTTCATTATGTTATCAACAACAAAACTTTAGTACCAAAACAGAATGACAGGCCAGGGCCTGAAATTAGGATTTTGGTTTCCCTAACCCACATGATGTTGATAGGTACTCGGTTAACACATAAACAGATAAATTAGCCATTAAAGGAAGTGCTAGCTTATGTCTTATTTGAAACATCCAACTCAAGATCACTTCTTAGCTGTTATGATACTGTGATCAGAGGTAATTTTCGCTGTGCCAATGGATTAGTGATTGCTGGGCTCTTAATGATCCATCAGCAGAATCACTAACTGAAGGTTAGTGGATCAGCGTTGATTTTGAACCCAGCTGGCTAAGAGGGAATTTGTTTACTATCAAAGTCATTGGCCTAAGTGGATACAGACTGAACAAGGCAATTCCATGAATCATCTGGAGAGTAGTTTTGATTGGTTAAATGCCATTGATGATATCACATTAAAATTATGGATTAATGTGAATATTAAATTAGCACATTTCTCATAGCATTTGTGTGAAATGCTTAGTACTTCATTATGTGGCCTTGGCTCTTGCTCTAAGTTGTATTATTTTCATCATGCTGAAACTTTGTTATCTTCATTGGTTCCTCAGTTTCTTGACCTTCGATTCCTTGCCAGGGTGACATAAACAGCCAGTTTGTCTGTCATAAAACAAAGTGAGGTTACGGCAAGGAAAACCAAGAATTGAATATAAATTTCATTATAGCCAGAAGGACTTTACTAGTCCTGCAGAATCTTTACTACTTCTTCTTTGCTAGTTGATTAGCAACAAGTGAAACTTAAGTAGCCATTGGACTATTGAACATATGAAAACAACAAGTCCAACATAAAGTTTACTTGCCTTGGGCTAGCAGACTAATGCTACTTGTAATTTTGAGCAATGTATAGCCACCATTCAGTCTTGTATTGTCTGTTTATCAGAGGCCATTGTACTGATTTGAACCAAATTTGGAAAACATGAATCTGGCATGAAGACCTTTCCAACTTTTGTAAATCATGCTGATTCAATGAGGCAGCTGTTACTAATAATAGACAAATTTTTAAATGACGCCTCCAACAATGCTGAAGAGAATTGGACTAGATTTGACAGAAAGCTTCATGGAATGAAATGCTTTCATATTTTTAAACACAATACCAATATTGCAACATTGTGAAAATAAAAAATTCTTATATGATATCTTCTCAACAACTGCTGAACATAATTTGATCTAATTTGACATGAAGCATATTGGCATGAAGGGCTTTTCAACAATGACAATGTCAATTCACAGTCAAATATGACCACTGTTACAGAAAAAAATAGAAAAACCTTTAAATGATATCTTCTAAAGAATTTCTTTGCAGAATGTGACCAAACTTGAGAGAAAGTATCGTAACTATAGGCGCTTTTACATTTAGGTTAAATAATTCTACTACCTTTCCAATTGTTCCCACCAAAATTCCACTAAGGGTGTTTCTTGTGATGGGGGTGTGTAACACACCAAAAATGGGTCCCCTGTGTCTTCCTGCATTAAGATATAGGAGCCTTGTAGTAAATCACTGCTTCCATCCGTCTTTACACTACTTGTAACCATCAACACTCCATAATCTGTTCAAATAATTGCCTGGGTTTTGATAGTTGAATTTGTTATTACATGTACATGTGCATTTTGAAGGTTTTTCTTTTCAATGTTTAATTTCTGGGAAAGAGTTAGTGCCCTTCTTTCAACAATTGTAGATCTCCACTAAAGCAAGTCTTTGAAATAAGAATAGCTCATGAAACCATTTAACCTAATTTGATGCACATTGTCTCAAACACTTTTTAAGTATGTGCCTTTTATAGGTTTTGTCTAGCTGTGCCTTCTATGGGTTTTGCCTCCTTGACTTCATTTTAGCTAAAATTATGGCCCTTGACAATGAACTCCATACATTTATATTGGATTTTGATTGTAACCAACATAGCTCAAGAACCATGATTCAACAAATGTTGAGTGGCCGAGTGGTCTAAAGCGCTCTTCATTACGGATCACTACCATCTCACCTCTGTCTGCATGGGTTCGAGTCTAGGATTTGGCGAATGTGGATATGTGAGAAAGCTTGCCAGTAGCTTCTCGTGGATCGGTGGTTCTTTCCGGAGATTTCCGGGTTTCTTCCTCCACCATTAATACTGGCCGCCATGTATAGCCTATCGTGTGCTGAAAAATGGCGTTAAGCCCCACAACAACAACAACAACAACAACAACAAATGTTGATGCATTTTGATATGTACATTGCCTCATAGACCTAGATCTGCTTTTCATGGGTTTGTCTCATGAACTACACTTTGGATAGAGTTATGTGCCTCTACAATTAAGTTTAAAGTTGTATGAAAATGTTCATATTGGCTTATATTTGCCTTTTATATATTAAGTCCGACCTACTCTATTTTGAAAAGAGATTTTCCCCATGTCAAAGAAATTCTTGTCTTCAAATGGAAACTTGGAATGTTGCTTGGAAGCATCATAACTGTAGAACAATTCAACAAATCCCAATATAATCTGGTATAAACATTGTTCCTTACACCTAGATGTGCCTATTACACACTTTGATTCATCAACACAGTTTCAGACAGAGTTATGGCACTTGTTAATCAACTTAATATCTTTACATGGGATATTGCTTGTAATCAGTTTAGCTCAAGAACCATTCAACATATTCTGAAGAAATGTGACATTAAAATTTTTTCATAGACGTAGATGAGTCTTGTATTGGTTTAATCTCAGTTGCTTTATTTTGGACAGAGTTATAGCATGTGTCTGTCAACTTCATATCTTTGCATGGGATGTTGCTTGTATAATGTGTCTTTCAGTTGGATTTCACACATTCCATGTCATCTTTTAGAGGAGTCATGGCCCCTGAAAGCCTGCCTTCTCCTAACTTTGGTTTTCCAACATGGATTTCTCTGTTTAGGACTCTAAGGAACAAGTTGTAGTGAGTGGGGCTATTTGTGATGCATCCATCACTAATAGATTTCATTTCACTATCTTATTACTTACTATATGTACCACCAAACTTGAACACTTGGAATGCATTATAAAACATAGGTACTGGCATTTCCCACAGAAAAGTGCATAGTTGCTTTGACTTAACAGCTAAGGATTATTTTATTGTCTTTATATGTCTTTTAAAGAAATTGAATATATTTACCTTTTATATTTTATCTTCATGTTTACATTTTAAGAGAGGTTTATCTTTATAAGTTTTTGCACTATTGACCATAAGTTTACATTTTTAGAACTTAATTTTAATTGGCACTGTTTAGTCAGGATTGTGGCAATATGCTGTTTAATATAACATACATACATTCATACATACATACATACATTTACATAAAACTGACGGGATGAATCTTGGTATGAAATGTGTGTTGTACTCTAAATACACAAGTATGTTGTTCTTCTTGTTGTTGTTGTAGGTTAAATGCCATTTGCTTGCACACAATAGGGTATACATGGTGGCCATTATAACTGGTAGCACAATATTCTTATAAAAATAAAATTGTACATTTCTGACCAAACAAGGTGTCAAATGCATTTTATAAGTGTTGTTGTCATTCTGACCATTTATTTCAGGATGGGCCTATCTTGCTAATCTACATCCCTGATTTCATATGTTGTTGTTGTAGGCTTAATGTAATTGTTCAGGACATGATATAACATATAACAATACATGGCTGTGACTGTATTTAATGGAGGAAGAACTCAGGAAAAAACCAACAACCCATGGGAAGCTACTGGCAAGCTTTCTCACATACCCACATTGGCCAAGCCTAAGACTTTAACCCATGCAGACAGAGGTGAGATATCAGTGATCTGGAAAGGCCAGTGCCTTAGACCGCTCAGGGCCCTGCCACAGTATGTAAACAGAGAGAGAGAGAGAGAGAGAGAGAGAGAGAGAGAGAGAAGATTGGGGAGAGAATTGAACTTTTAAAACCAAAGATTATGCTGGAACTGCTGATGAACGGTGAAGGTGAAGAGTGGTTTCTTCTCAATTCTTCATCTGTAGAAAGAACATTCATTTTAAAAAAATACTTCATCTGTAGAAAGAGCATTCATTTAAAAAAAATACTCTAAAAGAAGGAATATTTTTATTGTCTTATTATTCAACAAATGCTATGTTCTTGTCCATACACAGCAGGTCAGATCTGTAGTTTAGTCATCCGTAATTAGAACGTATATTATACCTGATCGGTGTCACTTTTTTCGTTCATTTATCAGGATGCCCTTTGTTGTTATAATAGGACATTAATCTGTTGCCTATCAGGTCATACTAACAGCCAACTTGCAATTTTCATTGCGCTACATTGTTACTTTCAGTATGTGAACATTTGACCTGTTTAATACTTAACTTGGTCTTATAAAATGAAGTCTTTCAATTGCACAGGGTGAACTTAGAGTTGGAAAGGCACAATTAAGAATGTTAACTTGTGTAATATTAAAAATGTACATAAAATCACTCATATGGAATCTAAAGACATGAAATTGCAGTACAGTATTGTAATATCATACCTAACAAATTCAATAATAAATATCGCCAGATGTGAAGGTGCAATCTAGAATATGCATCCTAAACACATAGATTGTAAAACATAGATTGTAAAACAGATGAATACAAATTAAAATATACATCATAAAATGAATAGTAAATGCAAATAAAATAATGCAGGATAGACAATGCAGCATATAATGATAGAATATACATGCAAATAATTAAAATACGTTTATAGAATTATGGTAGTAATCCTCCATACTGATGATCCTTTTCTATTGCAACTTTCTGCCAAAAAATATCAATGAGCACATTGTAATGACTGAACAAAGCCTAATGGCAACAGGAGTTCCTATTATAGAAATGTCATCCCTGATGCCCATGGTGTTATTTGCAACAGTTACACATGCAAGAATAGTACAATGTGACCCTGCTATAGCACACACCATTATAACATGAATTCGGATAAAACACGGTTGGAGCGTCGCTCCCAAAATTTCATATACATGTACTTTTCTCATACACGTTTTTTTTTCTTTCTTAGAAGAATGAAAAGTAACATGTAAAAGGTTTATTATCATTTTTAAGGGAAGAGTTCATGTATGAATTCTAATATAAGATGATCACGGCGTGACTCCTGCAATTTCATATGTGTATTTTTCTCCTACTCGATAAAAAGTTTTCATCTTATAAGTACGAAAAATAACGTGTAAAAAGTTTATTCAGTGATCACTATGGGCTTCGCCAGTGTCACAAATTGTGATTTATATTCCTTGCTATCAACAAAATATACCATCTGGTGATTTTTTGTCCCCTTCATTATTAGCTGTTTAAACATGCATTTAGAACCTTGGGTTTGGAGTGAAGAAATTCAGAGGCATCATGAAAGGAAGCCGCAAACTTGATATATGCACTGGAATTTATCTGTTGTTAGATAAACAAATTTCTTTGTTCATATTGACAAACCATCTTAACAATGCATTGTTATATCATAATCCACTTTATTCTGACATTTTGCCTGAGTACTGTATGCTGTGAGATCTCTGCATTTTTTTGTGAACATTTTTGGTAGCAGCTATCAGCTGGATGAGGCTTTATCTCATAATGGATCTTTCGGACAAAATAGTGTCGGATTATCGACTGCTTGCTAGTAATTAATATATTTATTTTGACTGACCTCTGGATGTGGATGGTAAGTAAAATGCCTCTTATTGTCCCTCACAGAAATAAATCCTTCAGAACACTCATATTTTCTGTAGTAATCCCTGTCAGAAAAGAACAGAACACCTGTGCAATCATCATCTGTTGACCTTTTTCTTAAAAACAATTTCTGATGCATGCATGGAAGGCAGCATCACTCCGCTACCAGAAATGTCACACAAAACCCCAAAAGCCAAACAAGCAACCAGACATCTACTTCTTGGTTTATCTATGTTACCAGGACTAGCTACAAAATTAATCACTTTTTGATGGCAGGAAAAGTAACTGCTACAATCAACAAAACAACGGCTAATTCCTTTTGTTTTTAAAATGTACCCAGAAAAAAAAATAGTTTTGCTGAAACTTCAAAGAAAACTGATCACCTTTGAAGCACTGATTGTTCCGTATAAATACTAAGCCAATGAAGAAAAAAAAATCAGTCTCAGTCAGTGTTGATCATTCCAGATGTACCTTAAGCTAATAAAAGAGCCAGAACTTAATTGCACAGAAATGCTATGTCTGCCATGTTGCTTATCTGTTTCGGTGGTTATTACTTATTTTAATATGGTAACATGCCACTCTCGGATGGGATGGTATCCTGTATTAGAAATTATGTCACCCTTAGTATACAGCACCACTGCAGGCACCGACCATGGCAGTCATTGGCAAGTGTGTCTGAATTCAGCAAGGAACAGTCAACAGCTGTATAAAAAACTGTGTGAGCTTTTATTGAGCACAACACAAGGAGCTATTGTGAAACTCAGAAAATGGAGGGAGGGAGGACAAAGGTTTGCACAGGCTGTGGATAAGAATTAGGGCTAGATACATACTTTGCCAGGAAAGTTGAAGCGGCCCCATAAGTGCATCAAGGAACATGGAAAAGGTCTTGCTGGAACAAAATGCTCAGTTAGCAAGTACATTCTGCATGTGCATGGTTAATCGTTTAATTAATTAATTATTTAATGGCTGGACGTTCCGTATATATAAAGGAATTCTCCAGCACGAGGCCTCACCCAAATAATTTCATGCAGTTAGAGTGAAAGTGTCCTATATATCATACACTATAAACCACAGAGAGCGTGCCTGCAGGGCAAGGGAGGAATATCACCGGTTGGTCAGAGTGTGGCTGGTCCACCTGTTGCAGGACACACTTGAGATCATGTGTGAGGGCCCCAACCAGATTCGCTAGTGCCACTGCAGCTGGAGCAACCATGCCGGAAGCCAAACAAGAGGGCTGAGTCAAGAAGAAGGCATGATGCTGGGAAGGTGCTGAAGGCCTCATTGGAGTAGCCTGCATGTGTGGATCCCAACAGAGTTGCCAGCACACTATGGTCAGAGGGAATGCCAGGCACCCAAAGGACCACCAGTGCTAAAATATTGAGCAAAAGATAGTAGTGGTCAAGTTTAAGGATGAGATGATTATCCTGCTAATTTCCTTGTTTTTGGGATGGAGACATAGATGTACAGCATCATGGAAGCAGCAGAGGGTAGTAGAGCTCAAATGCATGACAAGTGACATGCCAGGTGCACCTGACAGCATGATCAGGGTTGACATTATGTACAAGCTGTAAAAGGAAGCATTGTTTGAGCAAAAAGTGTTTTGGAGCACAGTTATTGTGCTCCACATGGCAAAACACTGCATGGGGATGAACCTGTGCAATGCAGGCATATCACCAATGCACACAACAAAGGGATCGTATCAGACGGCATGACCATGTCAGCATAGGCCATTACTCTTTCGTGTGCCTGCACTACCAGCACATCATAAACTGTTTATAAACATAACTATAGCAGCAAATAGTGGATTTTCTAAAATGGCAATACCATTATCACCTATCAACACCACAGAGCAGCGCTTGTGCATGCAACCACCTGCTCGGACAGCAGTTGTGTGTCAGGTGGTAGAATAAAAAGCTTCTCCCAGACTTACCCCATTTTTGTCGCCTCTCGGCCAATTGGAATACTGATGCCCAACATTTGGGATGGCTAAAGGTAGCACACATTTGGATGGTTGTACCTTTGTGGCACCCAAAGGGTGGAAACATAAATGTGAGATGCTAAACACTTTGATCAACCAGACTGGGTCAGTCACCCACCAGAGACCACCTTAAAAAAGAAGTGCACAAAAGCATCCACATGAATAGACTTTGCATCAAATGCAGAAATTCTGGTAGATCTCGGGGATGAAAGTGCTGGGCTGATTCAACCAGCTTGTATGATTGTTGAAGATGTTTGGTCTGTGAGCCTGTTAGTTTCAGTATTTCATGCCCTTAACACATCAGGCAATCACTTGGTCCACTTGTTGCAGGTGCCATAGTGGGGACCAGAGGCTAGTTGTGGCCAAATAGGCGTTCAGTTAATATGTGGTTAAATCATTCAGCTATGGCCAGCTGCATTATGATTCCCATGTGTGTTGCAGCGAGATGAAAGTTATGTTGATCAAGCAACTTACCAGCATCACTCATAAACTGACCTTCCCAGAATAAACCTGGAGGAGTCCTTGCCATCTCAAATGCCCTTTACTGCCTTTATGATTATAAACTTTTAGCCAGACCCTCAGTAACATTCATTGAGTCCTTATCAGTGAGAGGCTTGGAGTTCTTATACATGCTGGACATTTCAATGAATGTGAGCACATATGTGAAGGGGTGTGGGTGAGATAACTTTTGCAGCCTGTGTGAGGCAGAAATAGGAGATCAGCCACACATCATTGGGTATAATAACATTAATGTCTGACCTGGGAATAATGTGTGGTGCAGGCAGGTATATCTGCTACAGCACTTGCTTTTTTGTCACTCCGAGGTGTTCATTTGGGAAACCTTCACAACTGTAAACTTCCTCAAATATCCTAATACGATACCAACCCTTCCACCACCATCACCTATGTCCTAACACTTGCGTGAGTCATGGCCATGCATTAGTGGACACAGGAAATGGAAAGCATCACGCATTTAGCACAATACCAGGCTGAGAGCCTTGTGCATAATATGGTTACATGTCCATGTGGTGCAGAAACATCAGTGATATCCTCAATATTGTGTCAGGGGTTCATAGGGACAACAGTCCTTACCGCAATTTTTAGGGATGATCTTGGTGATGTGGATGGCTTTTGGGTGTGTGTTATTGGGGCAATCATTGGGTACATCAGTGGATTCATCTCCATCATCAATGACACATGCTGTTTTGGTGAGAAACAGATGCTTGCCAGCATGGCACAAAATCAGTAGCTTCAACAGCGGCTTTGTGTTCATTGCAGCCACATTGTTACTGACCAGCAGAGACAATCCAGTTTCTGGAAGCATTGAGGCCATCATGCACCTGGATGGTCAAAGACAAGACAACACGGCTATGCGACTTCTGTTTCCTATGCTTAGGTTGACTACTGCATTGAGCAGCAGTGCCAAAATGCCAAAGACAATCAAGTTGCCATTGTTCAGGGCAAGTACTAGTTAGGGTGCCTCCAGTGAGTAGCAAATAATTTGGCACGCACACCAGTAGCTTCACTCAGAGTGGACTTTTCCATGTACCTTTTTTATTTTGGCATCAGAGTTGGATGATGGCTCACCCATGTTGATAAGTATGAGGCTGTTCATTTACGGGCTGACTATCATGGTGTCACCATTTCTTTGCACAAAGTTGCAGTTTGTTTGATGGGGACTTCAGAGTCTCATTGCTTGATTTTAAGCACACTGTTGCCATCAAATATATTAACTGGGTTATTTTTTCCATCGAGAATCTGGACCTTAGTTTCAAGGAGTCAGCCTTAATAGAGTCAGCCCTTCATAAGTCTGCACCAATATGTTTTTCATGCAATTTTCACCAGATCACCATCCAACTCTGTTCCCACTACTGCAGTATGCAACAGCAGTCTTTGCCAACTACATGTATCATGAAGATTTTCTTAAGAGCCAATCAGGTCAAGATAGATGAACAGCCTAGGGCTATTGGGTGCACTCAAGTGGAACTGGAAAAGTTACACCTGTTTAAGTAGGCACATCGACAATTGCAGGCAGCATGGTTGAAACCATAATTTGACTCGTCAGTGAGATTTCCTGAATCAGCAGTTAGAGTGTCATTGTGGTAAAGAGTCATGATGACCCTGCTACAGTCTGTGCAGTTCATCCTGTGAATATACCTGCTAACCATTGTGCCCATTTCTTCATGGAATTCCAGAGCAAACCATCTTTGAATTCAGGAGTCATAAATCACTGCTGCAAATCACACATCATTTGGGTCAGATTTTCTTCATTCTGCAGATGATAGCCGAATCCTGCTTCATGCAACAGGGTTTTTCTCAATTATATATATGTTTTAGGACAGGAATTGATTCTTCCATGGCTGCATTTTTGCCACTTAAGTCCCGGATGACATTGGATGAGTCCATAATGCCAGTTCATGAGATGTTATCTACCTTTCCATGTAACAATGATTGGGGCCTGCATGCTATGTTCAACATTGTTATTTTTGGACAAAATACCTGCCACGACAGCATGAGGTGACCCAGCTGAGCGTTGTATGTTACAATATTAAAAAAAGTAATAACTGCCAAAACAAATACACAACAGCATGCCGCAAAAATACCCAAGAGAACACAAATTTGTTCTAGCATATATTCATTGTTTACACAGTAACCTTGGCAATATTTACACCAGCCAGTAGGTAGTGCAACTGGTAAAACAACATCACACTATAGCTGATGTTCGTAACATTTAGTGCTATTTTAGCCGTGTTTATACCATCCCATTGGTTGGTGTAATTATGTTATAGTTGTTAACAGTGTTCCAAAATTCTTATTTACCCAATACTACTTACATACACAGTCACAAATTTTTGATACATATATCTTAATTGGAGGATATGTAAAAGAAAAACATTGAGGTGCTTCACTAAATGACATTCATCTAGGATGATATATCTGACAAAGTGTGATTTAGGACTTGATTATTTACATATGGATTTTATTAACTCGTGGCAGGTTGAAAAATCTGGAATGTTACCGATTCTGTACTATTGTTTAGTAATTTTTGCTTTGTGTATCATTATTTCCTGACCAACACAACCTTTTAGATCCTGTGCAGCTCAAAACCATTTTTATAAGTTGTTTGTTACATATCTATTGTGTCCACAGAGATGGGAGGCAACATAATTTTGTGATTACATCCCTCCCCTTAAACTGAATATATTTGTGAGCATTAAAGAATGGGGCAATCTGACTCACAAGAATTCAAGTCCAGTGTATTTTATCTTTTACTAACTATTCTTATGCCAATAGAAAGATTTGTTTGCAGAAAAAGCGGACTTTGCACTGTCTTATGCAAATATCTATGTAGCTGAGTGGGAGATAGAAATATTTGCTAGAACTCAGAAATTCACATTCTATTAAGCTAGATTTATTGATGATATTTTCTTCACTTGGACAAATTTAGAGGAAGAACTTGACCACTCTGTTGATATGAAGAATACTCATCACTCTTCAATTGAAATAAAGTCTTTTATTAGTAGAGACAGAGTAGACTTTTCAGTTTATAAGGGAAATAACTTCATAAATGGATATAATTTTGATACTAGAATGCATTTCAAAGAAATTGACACACATCAGCTACAGCATAAAAAGTTTTCATCCTGGCATACATTCATGGGCATCGTTAAATTCCACATACTGAGTTTTGGACAGATTGATAATAACTATCATGACTTTGAGGACCTTCCTGTCATTTTGTATGTTTTCAGCCCATGTAAATACCGGTAGTGTGTGAATGCAGTTGCTGATATATGCAGTTGTCCTGAACTAAAATGTTGCTTACTTATCATGACATATGGGAGGAATCACTAATATTTTCCTACAATGTGAAACACTGTGGACTTCAAGTACTACAATTCTGATCTTATTGGGAAAAAAAAATTAAGTTTTGGCAATAAAAATTGCATCTAAAAAAATTCCTAGAAAATTCAGTTGCAGCACATATTTGTTGATACATAAAATGTTATATATGTAATTGTTTAGACTGCAATCAACTATATGTGAGTGAAACCAAAAGAAGCATAAGCAGTAGATAGGATTGAAGAACATTTATCCGATATACATTTAAAAAGAGAAATGAACATTTATTGAGACATCTGTCTACAGCATGTAGAAAGGACCAAGGGGAAATACTGGATCAATACATTTAAGAGCAGATATAAATTATGAAGTTTTACCTTTATTGCCACTTCTTTCGTGGTCTTGTATCATGTTCCTAATGATGATGATGATGATAATGATGGTGATGAAATGTTGACAAAATGATGATTACGGTAATATCAGTGAGAGTATGAATTTATGCACATATTTTTTTACTACATGTTGTGCAGGATAATTTTAGATAGAATAATTTCACTTGCACCTATGAATCAATCTATTCATTATTTCCCCATTTACCGGTAGATATTTATGGTGTGGTATAGTTGTTTTTCTTCTTCTTTTCTGCCTTCGTTTCAACTGTTTGTTTATTTGCTCTCATGCCCTCATTTGATAGGTCTGTGTGATCATTTATATTCATCTATCTATTTATATATTTATTTAATCCAAATACATTCCTACCCACATACCTCTGACCTTTGTTCTATAAGATAATGTACTTCTATGTTTCTCTCCCGTAATGAAGTTTTAATAGGTTTACATCTGCTTATCTGTGTGTGTGTGTGTGTGTGCATGAGCATGTGTGTGTGTGTGTGAGAGAGAGAGAGAGACAGAGAGAGAGAGATCATCATCATCATCATCCTGTAACCCAAGAGGTCATTAGGACACCGCAGATGATTTCATCACCAATTCTCTATAATTTTCTCTGCTCTTTACTGTTAATCTTTGGGAATCTCCAAACCCATGCCTGTCTACTCTTTAATGTTGCCTTTCCACCTCCTTTTCTGTATGTATTTGTTAGTCTGGTCATATACTTGCTGTCTTACATACCCCCATCCCTTATTTAGGAATATTTACCCCTCTTTGTCAGTTTTTGAGTAAAATTTTAGATTGATATAATTGTCATTTGCATCTGTATATCACTTATCCATCTCACTGCTACCCTGTTAACATACTAGTCTTGCCACATACTTCCCTCCTTGGTGTCTCTCAAGAAATATTTACCCCAGTATCTTTCAGTGTAGGCTGTACACAATTGAATAGTGGGGTTTCGTGACATTGCAATTAAGTAATTACTACAGTAAAATCATTATATGCATTGCCTTCTTATTTAAAAAGCTCATATAGTTTTGCCGAGTTGGTGAATCAAATAAACAAAAGTACAATGCACAGTGATTTTCTTTTTGTACTAATCTGATTAATTGCTTTGAGAAATGTTAGCAACAGAATATTTTTTTAGAATATCTAGAGAAATGGTTTTAGTGAGTATGCTATCCTTTTGTATAACTGTACATACACTAAAAAGAAAGAAACATTCACTTGCTTGTTGGTATAGTCTAATGGTCGATTTGTTCACTTTTGTTTTGAAGTTTCTATGTTTATATCCATGTATATAATTTCTATTTTAATTTGTTGTAAAGTGCCTTGAGCATTTGCTTTTGACAGATAAGCATTATACCAGAATTCAAGTAAATTATATAAATAAAGAGTAGTTTTATTTTATTTCCTTATATATGTTATGTATGAGTTCATAGACGGTTTGTGGTGTTTTGAGGGATTGGGGTGGTTTGGTGTGTTTCGATGGACCCTAAATGTAGACTTGGGTGGGTAATACATAGCAAAGTATACCAAAGAAAAACAAGAAAGATAATAATAAGGGAGACATTATAGCTTTATTAATACAGATAAGCATTTGAATTCTCTCGGAATACTTTTAGTCTATTTTTAAAAAGGATTTTTAAAAAATTTGTTGTAAGGTGTAACCTTGTTTTGATGAACAAGACCAAAACTTTACATAATCTGTATCCTGACTTAAAATCTGTAATTTGACATAAATTTATACCACATAACAAACATTTCTTCCAATTTTGGGGGCATATTTGTCCAATATATCATTTATTAAAGCATGGTGAAAAGATGTGTACATTGTGCCCACCACTGATATCTGATTACATGTTAGAACATCTAAAAAATCCAAATTAACTTGATTATGGGAGTAAAAATAGGTGCAGTACAATTTTCAGTGTATGTGACATCCAAAAATGATTCATTACAGAAATATAAATGAGTGATTGACACAAAAGTCTATCGATGAATTAAGAGCAAAGTTTCTAAGCTATGCATTTTTAAATCTTATATATTTGTTAATAAAATTATGTTTTATCAGTTTATGTTTCTCTGTCAATGATTAAATGATGAAGCAGTGTGGTGTTGTGTACCATAAACAAATCTCTCTTGCCACTGAAAAGCCTTTCTTTTCCATGGATCTGCTGGTGATAAGTACCAACTGTTTGCATATCAGGGAATGAATGATATTTGGTGAGTTCATGTAAGAAGTTTCCAGTACTTGTGCTTATATATATATATATATATATATAGTCATGACTGTGGTATTTTAAATAGTGGTGTAAGAATTCAGGTCACAATATTTGTTTCAACGATTGCATGTTCTGACTAAAGTCGTTGTATTAGAAATGAGACAACATATCAATACAAGCAATAAAAAAATCATGTATCTTGATGCATGAAAGAAAGTAAGAAATAAAAATTATGTAAAGAGTAGAATTTTTCTTTCCTCTTTTGTGATGAACAGAGGATTATCAATATTTAAAGGAGTGATCGATGGTAAACGTGTCCAAATTACATTAAATCAGGTATGATACTACATCAGTTTGTGTGTATGCAGAAGATTATATACCAGTCTAGTGTCTGGTAATTTCCACTAGGTTTAGTCACCAATCTGTTGCCCATACTTGCAGTGTGTAGTATATGGAAGTCCTCAAACCAGTGCATAACTTGCCTCCTGTTACCATTGCTTCTATATTGGACTGAAGGAAAAATTATATATAAACCAGAGCATAACTTGCCTCCTGTTACCATTACTTCTATATTGGACTTAAGGAAATATTATATCGAAAGCAGTGTTCTACCTTGAGCATGGGATCATAGGTTTCCAACATATTTTAGTCTTAGTCTGATCCCCACTCCCAATCTTGATTCTTGTGTGTACCCACATGGAGCTTTTTCTCAGGAGAAATAAAAAAAACCCATCTGACTACTATTATGTTTACATATGCTGTAAACTAATTACAGATTGAAATGGTTTTGGTCACTGCATGCACTAATGTTGTGTCAAGCAATTGGCCTCAATGGAACTTACTCATCAGGGGGCTGGAGGGAACAGGTATCTACACAGTCCATGAATGGAAAAGACCAGTTCTTGAATTTGTAGAGGTTAAGAAAAACCTTTTAAAAATGAAAATTCACTGATAAAATATTCTCAGTTTTTGACTTGCTGTCTGTCTAATATACCATAAAAATGTTCTGTGTTTCTGTGCTGTTTAGTAGTCACTGAAACAGTGGTATTTAGTCATTAAAAATAGAAGAATGAAATAACTAACAGGAACAAAAGTGGCATGAGTATAAATACAAATTTGTTTCCAATAACATAACTTATAAAGGCTGCACAAGCACTATAAAATGTACACATGCAGTGCATGGACAATGATGTATTTGAGTAACGATTGTTATTGGTTAGATAGAAGATGGAAGAGAAGTAAAAATAGAGTGCATGAAAATTTTGACTAAAGTAAGTAAATTTAAATTAGAACTAACAGTTTGTATATATGCTTTTCTATATCCAAGAAAAATTATGATCCTGATTCATTTAAGTGCAGCCAACAGTGATTTACTTTAAATGTGCATAATCTGATGCAGTCACAATATCTCAACACTGTGACAGAAAGTTGTTGGCTTGTACAGTGTTAGGCAGATACAGCATTTAACTATACTGTCTTAATCATTGTGATGTCTCAATCAGTAACCATACCTGCATTATAGCAGGGCCTGTGTTATACTGAGTTGCCTTATAGTCAGGGATTATTGTATTTAGTGAACATAGCCAACGTGACAATACAGTTACAGTACATAATCCTCAGTGGTTTTGCTTTATTGGTCAGACGATTGGTATGTTACTCAGTGCATGCACAGTCACAGGTGTGTACCTGTATTGAGTAGCATGCCAGTACCTGATTGATAACTCTAACCAACTCCAACTAGGCAGGCTGTAAATATTTACTTGTCACATAAGTGGCAAAGGTTTCCTGCTATGTGTTGATGTGGTAAATCTTGTTACAGGTACTGTTCTGATAATTAAGTAACAGTATATGCTGTAACAAACCTAATCAGGAATGGTGTTTTCTGGTTGAACTATTGTTGTGACGCTAGGTCTTAAATTAAGTATCAGAAAAAAGTGAAATTAACAATTGTCAATTAATTATTTCTCTCTTTTACAATGTGAAAATTTAAGAGACACTTACAGTATGATGAATTAAATCTCAAATAATTCTAAATGTCCTACCACAAGTCCAAAGCTTGCAAGTAGCTTCCTGTGGGTTGGTGGTTCTTATTGGGGTTTTTCTGGGTTCTTCCTCCACCATTTACACTGGCTGCCATCTATAGCCTATTATATGCTGAAAAATGGCATAAAGCCAACAAACAGCATAAACTCTTTTGCAGTGAAAAGTCACTGATAACATTCTCTTGCATGCACACACACCGAATACAAATGTTCTGTGTTTTAATATAGTACTAATAGTCTCCAATTAAAGAATGAATACATAACAAGATACACCTGCAGATTAATTATCAATACAAGTTTATTTCTGAAATAGATCAATTATGAAGATGACTTGCTGAAGCAAAAACAAATGCAGTTCATAGAAAAGATGCGTTGAGTAAACCATCTTTATTACACATGTAGTAAGATAGACAGAAGATGGAAGAGAAGTAAATGTAGCTTGTAGGACATGAGCATAAAATTAACTATTAAAGAACTTGTGTGGAAAAAGAAAAATAATTATCATTTATTGGGCCACTATTTATAAACTTCTCCAATTTTCCATGCAGATAGAATAAAGCAAACAACATCCACCTTTGTATGAAATAAGCTAAAGCCAACTTTGAAAGCTAGCTGCTGTAATGAGGGTCTGTTCAGGGATGTGTGATAGCAGGGTTAATGCTGACTTCTAAAGATCGCACCAAAACATCAATGGACTAAGTGAAAATTGTACATTATATTTTCCTATGATACCTTACTGCATCAGATACATTCCCCAATCACATTTTTTAATGTTAAGAAATAAACTCCACTACCTCTTGAATCCAGCAACACAGAAAGAGGAACATGTTAATCTCTCCTGTCAACATAACATGTAGACAAAGGGAAGAAACTCTCACTCTTGTTTTTTAACCAAACCATTTTCTTTACTAAATGTCTCCTATATTCAGAAAATTGCCACCTTTTTCAATTGGATTGAGGATTTTTGTTATAAATTTTCAGTCAAGAATAATTATTTACAAAAGTCCATTTTATGTTAAACATTCAGTAAAGGTTATGATCCCAATTCACAACCAGAACGTAAAGAGTAGCAGATCCAATGTGACCAAACAATACATCAGCACATACATTACACAGATCCTTATTGGTTTTGTTTCATCAGTCACAAAATTGACGTTACTTAGTACTGAACTGAGTAACACGTCAATTTCTGAACAAGAAATTGAATCAAAATGGAATAGGCATACTAAAATTATTACTTATATTTTGTAGACTGTTTGCATGAAATTAAATACAAGTCTTAATATCAGAAACACGTACTTCATACTGGTTGTAATATCAGTGTGAGACCGAGATTTGACACAATATCTTGTAATATTCAGTATTCTGTGAGATCTTAATATTTTCTTTAGATCATCATTAGTTTCTTGATGCAAAATGCAAAGAAGGTGACCATTAAGTACACTTTTAGCCAATATAAGTAAATTGCAGCTTGTGTTGAATATGTACATGATACACAGTAATGACCGACATGATCATTGGGATAATCATTGAGTCAGAAAGTGAACTAAAGGAGCAAAATATTTAGAAAATAGCATGAGATATCACAGGAATGCCATTTATAATTGAAAGTTAATAATTATTTCAAAGTTCTTAATTGAATTTCTTATAAAGGGTGCGAAACTGGTAATGATGCCATCTAAAGGAGAGAATTGGGAAAACTTACTTTTGCATTTTTATCCAGTCTCCAGCATTTTAAAGCTGCTCACCAGCATTTCATTTATGAAGTTATATTAAATATGTGTGTTCAAGCACTTGTGTATAGTGCTTTGTTGGAAGATAGCTGGAGCTATTATTTAAAAATTGTTGGTAGATTATAGAGGGATTATAGGCCCATAGCCTAGTAATGTTCATCTAATATAGACCAGTCATATTTTAATCATTTTTCTTTTCATGCAGAATAATTGTAGAGTTGCTATTCTGTGTTTCTAATTTTTTATTTCAGATGTCAGCCTTTATAGTTCTTGAAGAATCATTTTGTATAGATCTGATTAAACATAAAGTGTTTAATGCAGCTGTAACTTTGGTGAGGGACACATACAAACTTGAAGTTGAAGCCAACGAATCAAAACGAAAGTTTGTAATAACAGCAGTTGGGACAGAATTACTAGATTTAGCTGTAGACTTGCTGAATTCATGGTTAGAGAGGGAAAAGAAAAAAAAAGGAGATAGCTTTGATGATAGAATTAAGGCCACAAAGGAGAATCCTTTGCTTGATATTTCAGGTGGTCATGTTATATGGATTTTTTGGGGTGAGTTAGGTTCTAAATTATTGTCAGAGGAATGGACAAAGGAAATAGAAAAACTAAAATTTAAGGAATCAGCATCAGTTAGTATTCAACGTAAGCTGAAAGAGAAAACATTATGCATAGCTTGCAGTTCTGAGTGTTTTGAAGCTGTGAGAAAGACAGTAGAAAATCTGAAAAAATTAGTAACATCTGGCACATCAGGTCAGTCAGGTTCAGACAAGCCACAAAAAATGGAGGGGAATGATGGTTCTAAAGGAAAAGGTCAGTCTGGTACTGATGGTTCCAAAGGGAAAGGTCAGTCTGGTTGCGATGGTTCTAAAGGAAAAGACCAATCTGGTACTGATGGTTCTAAAGGGAAAGATCTGTCTGGTACTGATGGTTCTAAAGGGAAAGATCAGCCTGATTCAGAAAAGTCACAAAAGTCAGACAGCAATAACAGTCAAATTCATCCTGGTACTGATGGTTCTAAAGGTTCAGGTCAGTCTCGTTCAGACAATTCAAAAATGACTACCAGTAGAGATAAAGGCCAGATAGATCCAGGTACTGGTGGTTCTAAATATAAAGGTTGTAAAGACAGTAAGAAAAGAGAAATAACAGCAACAGATGACAAAGGCACATCTCAGGAGAGAATAGACCTAGTTAAATCAGAAACACCAACTACTGAGACTAAGGACTCAAATGCAAGTACTTTAAGGCAGTTGAAAAGTGCATCAGGAGAGCATAAATTGCCACCTAATTTAGGAGGGACAGAAAATGGATCATCTCAGACCCCACATAGTTCAGCTTCTAAGGATGAAAACTCAAAAAAGGATAAACAGCCATTGTTTTGTACAGAATTTGGTGGAACTCAAGTCTATGTGTATGAGGCATCTATTGTCAGCCTTGAAGGTATTGATGCTATTGTCAGTGCTGCCAATATGGATCTAGATCATGGTGGTGGTGTGGCATACCACATTTCCAAGGCTGCAGGTGGTAACCAGAATGACCTAGAAAGAGACTGCCGCAATTATATTAAGGAAAACAAGAAAGTATATGTAACAAAGAACTTTATATCCTCAGCGGGTAACATGCCTTATCATGGGGTCATACATGCAGTGGGACCCACGTGGTCACATTACAAAGTAAAGGAGGACTGTGCAAAGGATTTGTGCATGACCATTGTGAATGTCCTTGTGGAGGCTGACAAGAAGAAGTTTTCAAGGATTGCTTTGCCTGCCATTGGTTCAGGTAAATTATAAAATCATCTGAAATATATAATTTGTTTGAAACTCAGGGTTTAATTCATTGTGTTTATATTTGTCACTACTATCTAAATTTAAAATAAACCATTTTAAATAGGTTTTGCAGCATACTGCTATAGATTGTTAGCAGCACGCAAGACGAGGTAATGATCTGCCCATTTGACCTTTCATTAGAATAGAGATTGGCCTAATTCTTTTGAAGCGAGTGAGAAGCATGCCATGTGTATCTTTGATGTGCACAAAGTAGTTCATGCAAACCAAAGTTTTGGGGACAGATCGTCATTTTTACATTTTAGAACTTCACTTTTGAGTAGCACCATATATCTGTTATTATTATTATTATTATTATATATATATATATATATATATATATATATATATATATATATATATAAACATC
>JAECUM010034849.1:0-14813 GCA_016617855.1 Megalonaias nervosa
GTGTTTGTCTTGCTTACGACGTGTAAGAGAGACATACATTAATGAAGTTTATTATAATTACCCATATGTAATTAAAGGTAAACAAATGTCACGATGTACGACATAAAAATTGCAAAGTCATTGATTAGACGAGACGTAATGAAACCAAATGTTACGCGCGGCGACGTTACACTGAAAGCTGTTGTAATATATTTCAAGGAAAATTATATGAACGAAAGTGTCCATATTAACTCTATCTGTATTTGCCAATATGTTTGAATTATTCATGAAAAGGTAATGCAAGGATACATTATCATTTTTTGACACTCCGAGAAAAACTTCTTTCCTTGTATTATATAAGGTAGAACAAAAAAAATAAAAAATAAAGAAAAGATGTAGCAGAAATGTATTATATATTTATATATGCAATGTAGGAAATTGTGGTGAAATGATGTTCATGTTGTGTAATTTTTTTTTCTATACGAGAAAATACGAGATTTCACATTATACAATGTGACGCACTGAGTATTTGTGCTCACATAAGTTTTACCTGCAAAAGTGAAAACGTGCTCTTCGCAAACTACAGCAAATTAATGAAGGCCGCGTCATCTTTCACGCACGGAAATTAGTTTTCGCTGAAGAATTTTCGCTCAACATTGTTCGCGTCTCTATGAAGTTATTTCCTTTACAAACTTGACAACAATGATAAAACAGCTGTGATGCACTGCTGCATTGGATTTGCTTTGTGGTCAGATTGAATAGTAAGTTTGACCTGCTAAGTTTTCGATCGTGAAGCACGTACGCTATATAATTAAATGATTTCTTTTTGGATTTAATATGAAGTAAATATGTATCCTGTATTTTCACAGGAAACGAGACTAACCTCTATGTCAAGATAATAAATATAAGTGGCATTCTCGTGTATTTGGTGGAATATATAGCATACATTTAACACACGTATTACCATTTGAATAGAATTGAAGGAGTACATAGCAATACACATGTGTCCACATCCGTATATTAAAGAGGAATTTAGCATACATCAGCCTGAATTAGGCTAAAGTACGCTATATTTAACAACTATTATATTATCGTAAAGTAAGTTTGCCAAACTAGGCAATAACAACTTCGGAATATTCTAAGAATATCTTCTTATTCCTATCGGTCTTTAGCGCAACGGAGACCGATCTTGTCTACACCGACTGTAAATGTCAGCCTATATTGACCCTCCATATCATCATATTCACTCCCATGCTTGATATAACTTTTGCACTCCCGTACACAATCGCATTATTGGCAGTTTTTGGAACACCTATGTAAAGTCGGAAAAAGTTGTATTGAGCAAATTCAATATCTCTATTAAATTTGCATCCTCAAATTCCTGACTCATAGAGAGCAATTCATTTTATCACAGAATAAATTTTCAAAATCATCCTCCACACTAAAACAATTAATGAACCTCCAATATCTAAGCCATGTCCAAAAAAGAATACAGCGAGTTTTCACGTTCCATAATGTAATGAAAATCTTAGGACATTTCAATCCTGTAGGCTTTTATAATTGTCATATATTGCAAATGGTCTTTGTTTTGCCTTTTCGCTAGAATAGGATCTTCAATGAAAATCAGCTAGATTGCTGTCCTCTATTTCCTTTGTTTCTTCATATAATTTCGTAATCTTGATTGGATTTTGGTAAGGTACATGTAATGATGTTTTAGAATAATTCATAGTCCTAAGGATTTACGGAGCAATTGTTTTAAAATCAAAACATATGATAGATCCTGTGTACGTTGATTTTCCATTAAAACGACATGACACCAGATCTTTTCTCGTCCCTGACTTTCTTTCAGGGTTTAATGTATTGTGTCCGAAGGAAATAAAATATTGACTCCTCTTAGAACTTATATTCGTAACTTCGTCTGCAGGATGGTATATCGTACTTTTTTGAGCACTTCCTCGGCTTTATCACTAGATTATGCTATTCAGATTACTTCAGGTATTATTATCGGGAAGGAAAATTAAATATATCTTACTCTCATTAGACGTAAGACATCACTCGGAGTTCCTTGGTTGTCATCGATGTATTCAACGTAAAATTCGTCAAGCCTAGTTTGTTCCCATCAGTCGAGAATCGAGTATATTGTAAAAGTTTTTCATGAGGTGACAGAAGTGGTAGGATGGAAAATGTTACTAATGGGTCATCTTAAACATGATCTGATTTGCGAATTTCACGATATAAAGAAATAAAATTAAGTAATATTTTCCGATTTCAGTTGTAAATGTACAGGAAATGTTAGCATTCATTTATTGAATTTAGTGAACACTATTACAGGGAAAATAAAACATTACGGAAAACTAAATAAAAGAAATTAAATTTGTTTATGATAAATGTCATAAAGAAACAGTCCAAGAACGAGTGATATAGACATCCATGGTATTCATTGTGTGATCTTTTTTTTTTTCGGGGGGGGGGGCTGATTTATTTATTTTTCTTTATTTGCATATGTAAAAGTGGTACAAATAATACTGGTGTTTCATTGTTGACATATTAGATATCAGGGAGACTCCATCAAGATTTCGTGAAACTTTGAATATAGGTTTAGTACATTAAAAATAAATAAATATTGCATCCAGAAGTAAATTTTTACATTTAGATATATATTAATGGAAATAAAAAACCATGGAAAGAAAGAAGGGTAATACATTAATGTTTACAATTGATCAATAAAACTGTAGGATTACTAGATTATTGAAAATAATAAATTAGGTAACTAATTAAACGTTAATCAAGATTATTATATAAATTATATAAACAGGCAAATTAAAAGTAGATAGCAATTTATATGATGTTTCTTCTGATGTTGTTCTAAAGAAAACTCAAAAAGAAAGAAGTTTTGGAATTATATTTTTTTTTAAAACTTACAGGATTACAGTGTCCTTCAGATTTTATTAAAATATGGAGTGCGATAAATCTCTCTAATCGTTTTTCTGCAAATAACCTGTATGTTAAAATTAATTAAGAGAAATACGAACAAGTCATAATGGTGGTTTTGGTTCAAAAACAAAAATCGGATCCATAATTTCTAATGACGTGGACATCGTTCAAACGTAAGTTGTTCTCACTCAACTTCCCAAACAATTACAAGATTTAAACCAAAGCTTTTAAAAAGTATATTATATAAGGAAAGTTGAAAGCAACTATCTTTCATCATTTCATAACTGCAAGGATAAAAGAAGAATATAATATGTATCTAAAATGCTATCAAAAATTCCAAGAAATGTACAAATTTCGAAACATATTTCAAAAGGTATTTTATAGGAAAAAAAATGAAAAAGTGATTATGATACTTTATTAATAGAGGGGTTCATTGTGTTACAATTTGTGTTACAATTTGTGTTACAATAAAACTAAAAGAATGGTTCACCAACGATACAAATTGGTACTTGATATATGTATTTACAATTAGAAATCTATTACTAGAATATATTCAATCTTGGAAAGATAGAAGAATAACTACTTAAATGTTTACATAAATGAACCGGGAATACAATGTCAAGAATTCATTTATAACTTCTAAGTTAATGTAAACAACTGTCGCTGTGTTTGACATAACAGTAACAGACTAAGCCATTCATAAAACTACATTTATTGTAACCAAATGTATGTCACGCGCTGTTACGTTACAATAAGACCTGCTCCAATTAAGTCTACGTTCTTACTTTCAGCTTACTAATCTTAAAGATTTCAAAGAGAATACTATATTCCTAGGTATCTCTATTTGCCTATATATTTTTATTATACCACCATCCACCCCACCCCCAATAAAACCCAACAAAAAAGCTAAAAGCAATCTATACAAAATGTACGATTCTATAAAGCTTGGAGAATAAATTCTTACTTTATTCAAAATACAAAACAAAGAAACATACAAAGAATGTGTAACACATACTTATTATATATTTACTTGTTAAATATAGGAAATTATTGACGAAATAATTTTCACGTTGTTTAATTATTATTAAACACGAAAAAGTAAGAGATTTCCCATTATGCCATGTAACGCTTGAGTCTGTGTCCCTACAGAAGTTGTTGGTGCAATTTCTAAACTAAACCAAATACATCAAAGTTGTCTTTCCTGTCAGATATAGAAATTAAGTTTCGCTGAAAAGTTTTGATACGACACCATTTGCGTCGCTATGTTTCCCCTTACTACCTTGACTACAATGACAAAACAGCCGAGATGCATTAAGCAATCGGACTTGCTTTGCGGTCAGACAGAATATTCAAAACGAGTTGAATCTGCTAAACGCCGATTCCTGAGTACTTTTAATATATGAAAAGAACATTTTCTTCCCTTCCATAAATACCGGATTTAATTTAACTCGTAGTACAAAAACGCGATAGTTGTTATATCAAGATAAAATGTGTCCTGTATTGTCGCAGGAAACTACTTCTATGTCCTAATAATAGATTGAAGGGAGGTTCTCTTGTATTTAGAAGAATGTTGTGCATATATTTAATGCACGAATTATCATTTGTTTATATTTGAAGGAGAACATAACAAAGCTTGCATCCACATTAAAACATTTGAAGGAGAATACATCATACATTAATAAATGCCTGACGATTTCCACATACTTGGAGTGTAAAATACATTCAAAATATTCCGGACGATTTCAATTTATTTAAAGCAGTATACAGCATACATTCAATATGTACGTTGCCAAATTCAGGTTTTTGGAAGAGACTACCGTATTTACCGTATGTATTGGGACAAGATCATATAATTATTGTTTTCCTGTCCCAGAACGTATGGCGAAACTTTTTTCACGTAGGTCACATGTCCCAAGACTTAAGAAACGAAATCAATTTGTTTTAAATGTGCGCCATCCCCACCCCAATGCACGTTGGAATAACATAGATAAACTAAACGCTTATTTAACAATAAATTGAAAGGAACTAACCTTGTATTGTCATCATTTATTCTTTTATCTTTCATCATGAGCATTCATTAATAAAATATATCCACGAACTCCGTATATGTAGTGTAGGTTTCCTTACTGCAGCGTGTATCGCCTATGTCCGATAACACACGACACATTGCTCACTGACATGAACATTCAGAAACGAATCGTGTTTGGTTGTACTCAAAGGTTTGAATATGTTATCCGACTGAAAACTGGATCCAACAAAATCGCAAACGAAAGGGAAATAATCAACCGAATGGTTGAAGACAACTGTCATTCACTCATGACACGGTGTTAGTTGCAAAATAACCAAAATTGAATTATATGCAGGTCAACTATATGACAGTATCTTGCAAATAAAAAATCATTTTTTGAAAATACTTTCACTTGAGTGTAAGTGACAATCTTTTCGCTAACATGGGATACATAAAGTATCATTAAAGTAAGTTTTTACTGTGTATACTATTTACCCGACATCAATGCCCGATTGTATTAATTATAACTACAGATGCCAAACAAACAGAAGCCCATTTAATGAATAAACACAACTGGCAGCGTGCAGTAAACTCATTGTTTGAACTTACCGCCATGAGATATAAAGACGAAGGTTATTTTTATTACAAAGCAAGCCGACCTCAGAAGCCGACTTTAGATACTTTGAAGCCACTTTTTTTTTTTAAAAAGGATATCTATACAAAGGTTATTTTATTACAAAGCAAGCCGACCTCGGAAGCCGACTTTGGATTCTTTTAAATGTGCCCATTTTGTTATAATATAGAAATGCGCCGAAATATGGAAGCTAATTTTGGTTCCTTTTCACCGGTATTCACCGGAGATTTGAAAATAAATTGAAACAATGGAGCAATTTTTAAAGTGACACAATATAGTGCTTCATGTACGGACATAGGCGACCCAGCATCGCCCAGAAGATTTGGATAAAATAAAACCATTTGATGAATTCGTGAAGGCCAGAAGAGAAGAAGATGATTTCACCGACATTTTCATTAACATGGATGAATTCTAGTGCACTGTGATCTCATTCCTGACCATAAGATCAGGGTTAAACGTACGAGAATTAGCACCACCGGTGCAGATTTTGAAAATCTTACCTTAGTCCTTGCAGTTTATACTTCTTTTTGATGTGTTGGCTAACGATAAGTTTTCCCGGCTAGAGAAAATTAAAACAAAATATTCATGCACCGAAAGAATGGCTCGTACGTATGCATGAGACGGGTTTTATTGACGAGATGCCGCTATTGTGGATTAATGAGTTTTATCTCAATCACAGTTTTATATTTTTTAAATAAAAGTTCAGTTGAAGTGCATTTTCCGACATGTAATTTTCGAATGATTTAAAAGGTGTCCACAACTGATGACTGGAGTAAACGATGTGTCCCAGAACATACAGTGCAGAAAAAATTACTTGAAAAATTAATTTATTGTGTCCCAACAAATATGGTGTCCTAACATATACCGTAAATACTATTATACCATAGATTTATTGTGGTAATAACGATTTCATTAAATCTGAAAGAGCATATAGTATAGATTTCATGTATGCTGCACAGTGTTATTAATTTTAATGGAGACTACGTGAACGCGTGACCTATCCCTAAATTTTAAAGGTAAATATAGTTTATGTTTATTGTATACCGCACAGTTTTAATAATCTGAATGGAGTCTGTCTGCATGCGTGTTCATTATACTAGATTTAGAAGAGAGCAAAACATGCATTCATTGTATTGATAAGTACATAAAATGAAACTAAATGAAAATGCACATGACATATCACTGAGGTACTGGAAATGCCTAACCGTTTCAAGGAACAAATAATAAATATTGCATACAGAAATATTTATTTTCATTTAGAAATCTTTGAATAAAAGAAAGAAGGAAAATACATGAGTATATCAGGATGAAGGGAGTGGGGGAGTCCCATGTAAATGGGACACCATATATTTGGAAAAATGTGTATTATTTGCCTCAGTTTTCTTGGCATCATATACTAGATATCACGATCAGTCATATTACATATAATGGTTCTAATAATATACTTTCTGAAAGTTAAGAGAATTTTAATATATTTTATTCATCACAACAACAAAGACATACATGTTGATTAATTATTTGTACACAGACAAATGTGAGACTTGCGATTAGGTCATGCTACTGTGAGGTTGTGTGCCTACAGAAGTTATTCCTGCAAAAATTACAACAAGCAATTTGTAAACTAGGCCGAAACATTTGAAGTTACCATATTTGTCAGATATGGAAATTTATTTTCGTTGAAGACTTTTGACTCGACACCTTTTGCCCTAACTACCTTGACAACAATGATAAAACAACTGTGATGCATTGCGTGATCGGACTTGAAGTTGGGTCAGAGAGAATGTTGAAAAGTGAATTTATTCTGTAAGGCTTCGATACTTTGATATATATTCCCTTAATATATAACCATTTCATTGTATGTGTCAATACAAGATATAACTTATTTCGTAATACAAAAGCACGACGGATTTAATATCAAGATAAAAATGTGTCCTGTAATTGTAACATGAAAAGAAAATTCCCTTTCTGTCCTAATTACATATATAAGGAAGGATGCTTTTGTATCTAAAAGAATCTTAAGCATAAAAATAATGCTATTTACCCTAATAGTGATCTCCAAATCAAAATTGTATCAGTGCTAGGGTATATTGTTCAAAAACACTACATTATTAGTACACATTATAATGGTGAACAGTCAATTATTGCTACATTTTTATTCATGTTCCTACGACAACAGCCAAGATCGGTTCAAACCAGTTCAAACCAAAATCATCTGCAACAAAGATTGTCAAGGATATCAGATTCTAAAATGGCTTTTTGACTTGGCTACTCTTCAAAGAACCTATTAATAACTCCATATATGTATATAAGTGTGAGACAAACAGATGTATAAACATTTTTACAATAAATGACTTCAAACGAATTCACCCCCAAACCCTGGGCTTATTACATTATTGTAGAAAAACACATAGGTAACATAATAAAAATGAATCAAATATTTTACATTAAGAAATCTATTCATGGGAAACAGTAGATCATGGAAAGATAAAAGGATACTACGATAATATTCAAATAAATGTACATGAAAAGAAATGCGAAGTAAAGCGGATGTTCACTGTCACCGTCCTACAGCCATTCGTAATATCTAATTCAATGTGAAGAAATGTCACGTTCTATGACCAAGAGGTAATTCATAAGTTCTAATTCAATGACACAACTCTCACGGTAAACGATATAAGAATAACAGAATAGGTCATTCATAACAGCGTTTTAATGGAATCAAATATCACATTATGTGAAGTTATAATACCAGCAGCCACTAATAGGAACAAAACGTGCACTGTTATCTTACTCTAAGCGTACTACTTTAACAGACTGTAAAGCAGAATGATATTTTCTAAAGTATTTGCACTTATTTCTATTTGACAATAAATTTGTATCTTTCTTAAATAGGAAAATATATGTATATGTTACCAATCTATGAAGTGTTTTTAAAAAAACCCTTTTCCTTATATAAAATTAAACATCAAAGAAACGGAGACGATGCAACACGAATTTATTATATATTTAATTGCGGAATTTATGACATTGTGAGTGTAATGATGTTTATTTTATTTTATTATTTTTCAGTACGTGAAAATCTGAGATTTTCCATTATGCCATGCGACGATTGAATGAGATTTCCTACAGAGGCTGAATTTGCAAAACGAAAACGAGCACTTTGTGAACTAAACCAAATTAATGGGAGTTGCCTTGCCTTTTATATATGGAAATTAGAGTTCGCTGAAGAATTTTGACTCGCCGCTGTTCATGTCTCTATGAAGTTGTTTCCATTTGCTAAGTTGTTAACACTTATAAAACAGCTGCTATGCAATGCTGGATCGGACATGCCATTTCGTCAGATAGAGTATGCAAAAATGAGTTTAACCCGCTAGACTTAGATTCAGGAACACGTTTGGTAAATTTTCTTTTCTTGCATAACTACCGGGTACAATTTAGCTCGTGGCAAAGATTCATGATGGATTTTATCTCAAAATAAAATGTATCCTGTATTGTCTCAGGTAAGAAACTGCCCCCTATGTCCAAAGAAAAATATAAGGATGGTGGTGGTTGTGGGGTGCTCTTGTATTTTGACGAATAAATAGCATACATTTAATGCAAGGATTCTCATTTGACTATATTTGAAGGAGTACGTAGTAATACATATGTGTCAACATCATGATATTTGAGGGCGAATATAGCATACATTAAAAAAAGAATATAAAATACATTTTTTATATTCTTGACCATTTCAATATCTTTGTAAGAGACTATATCGTAGATTTAATGTAGTCCTAACAAATATTTCATGCCTGACCATTGCACTAAATTTGGATAGCATACATTGAATCTTTTCATAAGTATTTAAAATAGAATGTCGCACTTGACAAGTTATAGTACTAAAGTGTTTGGAATAATACAGCGTAACCATTTAAATTAATTTAATATTGCATCCTTAAATATGTATTTAGATTTATAAATCTACTATTCAAAAGAAAGAAGAAATTATACACAAATGTATCCGGAGGTATGGACGGGGATTACCGTCATAATTCCATGCGTTTAGTTTCTAATCCTCCTTGATGCATTATTGTAAATGAATGCTTGCAGGTGCTAGTGTCATAATTCTGTTCATGTATATTGTATGTTTTACTGATGCAAATTGTGCGTGGTCATTTTCAAGTGCTACTTTCTTTCTGCATTATTGTCAGTGGCTGTTTGCAAGTGCTACATTCATAATTCTAGTCATGAATTGTTTTATTCTTCATTGATGCAAGCTGTAAATAGCTGCTTGCAAGTGCTTAGATCTGCTTTCCTTCTGCATCATTGTATCTTGCAGTTTGCCAACTACTGTATTAATTCTGTAGTTTGTCGTATGGCAAACGCTATGTCAGTTATTACAAGTTTTGTATATTCTGTTTATAAACTTGCCATATTACAGTTACATCATTCCAACTTCTGTTTTCATACAAATTTGGCCTTCCAACAATGTAAATACCAAGTTTTATCAGTATCGTCTTTGCTGTCCAACTTGTGTCGCCATCTGTCGTCATAATGGCATACTAGAGATTAGCATGGCATTATGACAACAGACGGCGCTCTAAATTTCTAAAATTTTTCATTTACCAGAAATAATTAACGATCCCCAAGGAGCTTTACTGCATTCATTTTGTGTCGATAGACATTGTAACTCTTTTAGTTCCTTTTTTTAAGGTGTACTTTAACAACGAGGTTTTAATCGTTCTCTAAAACCATGTGCTTTCTCGAAGATCTAAGTGATTTAAAAGCACTTTACGAAACAAAACGAACACACTGCAGCAGGGTGTCCATCTTCCTCAACCCCAGTTTTGACACGCTTAAGGATTTACTTTCACCGTTTAAGAAATCTACTTCTCAGTGATATCTCTCTCGTTACTTTGGAAACATTAGTTATTTTAGCAAAGTAAGGATCAGAAAGACAAAGACATATTCCCACGTACTCTCCTAGTTGTAAGGATCGTATTGTACGTCACCCATTTTGACGCACCTGACAGGCGTTTATGTTTTCCTACTTACTAAATTTGTATTGTTAATGTACAGAACCTCAACCTTTGAATGTAGTTTAAAAAGAAGAAAACAAACAACAGCAAAACAGCTTTAAAACTGGTTTGCATCCTTTAAAACTTTTGTCTCTAAAATGGAAATGATCAGAGACAAAAGACATAATGTTACAGGAGATTTTACTTTTATTTATTGTAATTCTTACCATTATGAAACCAATTAAAAATAATAAATCTCTAATAATTCCTATGAAAAGTTAAACACAGGACTGTATATAGTGTTTATTTATTTGTTTTGCTTGATTCCATAGTTGTATTGTGCAGATATGCTATGTGTCATAACAATATTTACTTATATTTTGAACAGGATAAAATCATGATAAAATCACAGACAAATGAAGCTGTTTATGGGTGTTGGGGTGGCGGGATGCTACAATAACCTAAGCTGTGAGTAGTCTTAAAAACTTTAAAAGATTTAAAAAGATTATGAGGGGGGGGGGTCTTCCTCTTCTAACATAAATCAATCCCATCTGTAAAAGATAGACGTAAAACTTTGTATTAATCTTTTTAACGACTACATTAATTTCATATCCACATGTATCAAGCAAGTTTGGTACTGTATTGTAGCAGTAATAACAAAAACAAAATTGAGCTGGATACTGTTCGCGGTGGCAATGTTATTTATATTCAATATAATATATTTTTATAGTTGCTACCAAAGGAGTCTGATGTTTTATAAGTGAAGTACCTTACAATCAATCATCTTATCTGTACTGTAAATATTGCTTCATATATGGATGGATACAATTTTTGAATAATAAAAATATATAGTTTCCAGTTTGATATCTGTGGAAATAATGCATCTCATAATTGTAGGGAAATGTTCTTTATGTTTAGATATAAAAAAATGTATTTCATACTGTGAGAATCTACTTTTTTATATAATGAAATAAGTTCATATTTTTGTAGCATATAGCTATGCTACAGTATATGCTTTGTAAGTGATGTCCTTGTTTCAAGTCATTTGCCTCTTGCTATTGTAATGGAATTGGAGATATAAAATGAAATTGGAGATATGAGATACTTGTCACAGACAACTAGTGACAATACTTGGCTATTCACAATCATCCATGCTATACATATATAAAATCCTGTATAAATTGAAAATGTACCTTACTTCTTGTTATATATATATATATATATATATATATATATATATATATATATATATATATATATATATATATAAACTGCCACTGTAAACTGCAGATTAACAGTAAAAATTAATTTCATAGGGATGAGAGAATAAACAGAATCCTCATCTCTGTAATGTAATCTCTCTCTCTCTCTCTCTCTCTCTCTCTCTCTCTCTCTCTCTCTCTCTCTCGTGAATAAAGAGAAAGCATGCCCTTGATGTGCAATTATCTGCAATTTGCTCCAACCTTATGAGGTCTTTACTGATACAAAAAGCAGAATTTGCACTGCACTCTAAAATAATAAACATGCTCCAAATCGATAACATTGTGAAAGAGAATATATAAACAAATTAGAACCTTAAACCTTGCTTGTAAGCGGCTACCCTATTCTGCCACCATGCGGTAGCGGCAAATTACACCCACAAAATATCCAAAATAAAAATGGGATGGGAAGGGTCAGCGGAAATATAACATTGTGTAAACACATCTAATTGTATACAATTTGATACATTTAATTTGTTTTGTGCTTCTTGCAGGTCAGCTCTCTTTCGAACGTTAATACTCTGAGGAATCAGCTGACTATGATGCGGTAATATAATTCAAATGATATTTTAAATAAGACGCCCAAATATACCGTAAAGTGGTATAACCTCTTGTTGGACATAGAACACAATTAATTTTACTATATATTCTCTGTATTTGTTTCTCAGTACTGAACTTTCCACTGTGTGACAATCAATACAAATCATATGTTAATCTAAAATACCTTTAAAGATGACTTCACGGTGAAGTTCTTGTCAAAGGTTCACCTGCATTTTTTTTGATAGGCTTGACTGTAAACAAACCAACGTGCAATGGAACACAGATTTCACTTCCGGGTCATCACCAAGACCTTATTACTCACTGTACACTGTCGCCGAAACACACACAGACAACCACACTATAAGCTCGTATTCTAAAGAATAAACAATTGCCTTTAAATCCTTACCAAGAATTCCTAAATCTAACTCTTGTATCACCACCAAATGGAGTCAGGAACAAATGCTCTGAAAATAGACTGGGACTATATTCCGGAATTATTAATTGTGGCCTGATTCCTGACAGGCCGAATTTTTTAGTCAAACTTTTATATTTTAATGCCACACCAATTTCAACTTTATACATGAAGTCTTTTGGAATTTCCTTGCAAACAAGACATGTGACAGCTGTCAGAAAGTGTGTAGTGCTGGTGTTCCACGGGGTGCAAGTTGTGGTCCAAGTGTTCTTGAGCAACCGAAACTAAATTTGCTATATCTTCCTTAATTATAGGAATTTTTCAATGCAGTAAAAACCTAACTGTAATACATGATAAGGCTTGTCTGAAAATTTGTTTGAAATTTACAAATATTGATACATTAAATTTTAATGGAAATTTAAATAAACATTTAAATTTTAAGAACTAAATTTTATTGAAAAATTAAAATTTCATACAAGTTATAAAATTCAATTTGACAAATTTTAGACAGCAAAGTTGACTAATGAATGGTATTTCAAACAAATGGTAGTTTGGGTCTGTACAACTGATAAAGTTTTTCCCAGGGGTACTGAAGCATGATAGCTCACGGTGATTTTTGGCAGCAAATTGCAAATTGCCTGTCCAGATGCATATAGGTGTACTCACTAAAGAAACGATGACAGCTGCTATGTTCCACATTTATTGTGTCAGGTACTTACGCAGTTGTTTGTATAACTAATAGCACACTCAAATTTAAAGTTTTGATGGGACCACTACCATGTTTTATAGCCAAAATGCATTCCATTTCAGTGTCAATAACTACAAATGGCGACCATGTGATAGGAAAACACAGTTTCAGGGAGGTTCTACCTTACTGAACAATGGTACGAATCTCTCTAACGAAGATCTAAGCCATGTCTTTGAGTTCCTGTATATCAGTGTGCTGATATGAACTTATCTTGGTCACTTAGTACACTGCACAAGTCCTTATGAGACCTTGCTATCACCACCGGACTGCTGGAGAGCTTACAAACTGATCCAACTCTCACTTTGTTCCAGATAACAGGCTAGACCTGAGAAGATATAATATGTTTCACTTAGTTCTAGAAAACAGTAAGATGTAGGTAAATGAAATTAAAATGTGTTAGATATGGTGATTTCAAAATAACATTCAGGTTGCAAACATGGGGAAAAATAGTAAACTTGACAGGGTGACACTTAGAAATGTGAAGCAATGGGCATGTATTGAAGTGATAAATGGATCCTAAAATATATGGAGCTTTCTAGAAGCATATTTAGCCATTTACAGGTTAAATAACTAATCAGGTAGAGAATGTATCATAAAGTTTAAGGCAATGTTGGAACGGTGGGGTTTGGTCATTGGTGCAAACATTAGTACATACCAGTATAGAGGAAAGTCAAGTGACAATGTACTAAATTAAAATATATTACTATAAGCAATCTTATTCATGAGGAAAATAACAATTTTGGATATTGCAAGTGAATACAGCCAAATGTGGCCACACAGATCAACTATAGGTACCAACAGATCCTATATCATCAACTAAATGTGAAATTCTGATCCCCAAAACTTGTAAACAAGGACGGACATTTGCATGTGTGGGACATATACAATGTACTTGTTAAAATCACATGTGCAAACATAATTCAAATGATCTGTTTGAACATTTTTAGTGTATTTTTAAGAGTGTTGGTTACCAGTTATTAAGTTCAATGATTCATTGGAATCAGATATCAGCTGATGCTACAATACTGCACTCTGTCAAAGTACTAAATTGAAATATGTTACCATACATAGGCATATTCATGATGAAAATAACATTTTGGAATATTTGAAGTGCACACAGCCAGAACTGTGCCTTACAGATTCACTATACGCACAATGTCAGCCTATATGATGTACTGAATGTCAACTTTTGATCCCAAACATCCTAAAATATATGGATATTTGTTCATGTCAGATATGTAACCATGTTAAGATCAGTTGTACAAAGTTAAATTCAAATAATCTGTTTGAATATTTCTTATG
>JAECUM010034850.1:0-12749 GCA_016617855.1 Megalonaias nervosa
AATTGAGCAGACGTTACTTATTGAGTTTTGGTCATGGCCTAGCAAAAAAAAAAAAAATACAGCGCTCGCAATTTGCCAAACATCCTCATAAAGCATAAATTGTGTCGTTCCTAGGGCGGTGTAATTTATTTTCCAGCCACATGTTCAGGATAAGTAATACGTTCTGGCAATTACCTTTCCCGTTCCCCTTGTTTATGTATGATTTAATAATCATGTCACTAATGTCGTCAATATTCTTTAATTATTTGAGTGTGACTGTTTTGAACTCTTCATTGTTAGGTACTAGATTATGTACTGCATTTTAATGTAGCTATGTATTTTATGTGTGATATGCTTTCGTATATACATGTACTTTCTGTATTTATAATGACCAGCATGCGTATTTAACTGTTTTAGTTGCCTGTTAGTGTGAATAACAGCTATTTTTTATTGTTCAAATTATCAAACGTAAAAAAGTTTCTGTATGTGATGCCAACACGCTAACCCCTTCCCCCAATAAATAGATACAAAATTTTTAAAAATTGGTTATTTTAGTCACGATGGAAACCGTTTGGAAGCATCCGATAAATACATATTGCAAAGAGTGGCCAACAGGAACAACATTTAGGTTTGGTATTGCCTAACTTAGACTAGCAAAGCCTATATCAACGGGAATTGATGGGGCCCCTATTGGCCGAGTCTCAGGCTCTGCTATAGTGAGTATATGAGAAAGTTTGCCAGTAGCTTCCCATAGGTCGGTTGTTCTTACCGTGGGTTTTCCTGTGTTCTTCTTAAACCAGTGGTACGCAGAAAAATTGCGTTAAACTCACAACAACAATAACGGGAACGGACTAATGACCGTTATCGATACTAAACGTTGCCCTTGCCATGGGGTGATGCTGGTGTCCACGAATGTCTTAGCAAATCAAATCCAAGGTCAACAGTCCTAGCGAATTATAAAGTTGACGCTCCCGAGTGAATTTTGTCTTCCACAGCTGTTCTTGGCCACCAGTCATGTTAAAAAAACAAAAAATGCGGAGAACAACTTGTTGGTCTTGGTCTAATCTGCAGAAAGATAACATTTTTATTTGCATCCGATACAATTTGAAAATATACTTTTAAAAATTTCTTAGATTGGTAGGCCAACGGAGAAATGACGTCCGACATCGAACTCTCAACATTAAAATGCAAATAAATTTTCTTTATATATATATATTCTTAGATCGTAAATGTTATTCCTGTCGGACACTATATTGGAATATTTCTGCTCTACGGTTCCGGTGGGTGACTAGAAATACCATTAAAAAATTCTTAAAGGTAGATTTATTGTTTTCTCAATGTACAGAAAAAGTACATATCAAGCCGGACATACTATTAATATTTATTTTATAAATTTTATTTTATTTTCTTCTCAAGATCTAACTTGGGGTGGGGGTGTCGAATAGAGGAGACTATACATAGAGATCTGTAAGATCGAATATTCCACTAAAGAAACCAACTGTTTACTGATCTAGTGTACATACAGTTTAAAAGAAAACGTTCCCCAGACTGACATCAGTATCAATCAGCTTATTTATTTGTACCTTGGTAAAACATTTAGTTTATTCCAATCACGCTGAATATAGCTATTGTTTGTCTGAGAAGGTTCTTTTGCCAATCTTTGGAGATTCACATTTCAGCGAGCCGCATCATATTCACAAAGTAAGATTCAATTCCGGACTATGCTAAACATGACAAGATTAACAGCCGGAAAATGGTGGTCTGAAAGTGGACGGTATCAAGGTGCTGTTTAACTAATGCAGATGAAACTGGGTGTTTTCATTCCTTTAAATTCCAATTAAGTATGACTAATCTCATGCCATCAGACCCTTGTCCAATAGATAAATTGGCTAGTTCCGGACATCTGGCTTTCCAAGTTGTACAGAACTGTGCCTATATAAAGATTTTAGGAAATGTAGTTCTATATTCTTACCTCTACCAATATTCAAGGTCATACACGTCACCAAGGTGTGCTGTCTGAATTTTATCTATTACAAACTGTGTCCGATTCCAGACATAGTTCAGAATGGCATATTCTCGAAGAGCCAGTGTACTGATAAGGTCGTGATGTTCTCTAATGCGACTACTGGGCTTCAATATCAACTATTTTCCAGAGGTTGTAATCTATTTCAAACGGGCTTCCAAGCAAACATTGTAATCTTGCACTACAGCGTTTGTACAGTATGCAGTTTTCGTATTACCCGAGGTAATTAGTTTGCCTTGTACATCAAACACACCAGGAACAACTGTGTTGGTTGTTATATCTTTTCTGTCCCATTTTTAGTATCCTAGCTAGTAGCAGTGCAGAATAAAATCCTACGTTCCATATCTCAGTGGCATCTCCATGTTCGTACTTCAGTCTCAGTGGCATCTCCATGTTAGTACTTCAGTCTCAGTGGCATCTCCATGTTCGTACTTCAGTCTCAATGGCATATCCATGTTCGTACTTCAGTCTCAGTGGCATCTCCATGTTCGTACTTAAGTCTCAATCACATCTAATTGTTCGTACTTCAGTCTCAGTGGCATATCCATGTTCGTACTTCAGTCTCAATGGCATCTCCATGTTCGTACATCAGTCTCAATGGCATCTCCCTCAAGTTTGCAAGTGGCATCTCCATCTAGTTTGCAATTCAGACTCAGTGGCATCTCCATCTAGTTTGCAATTCAGAGTCAGTGGCATCTCCATCTAGTTTGCAATTCAGTCTCAGTGGCATTCCATCGAGTTTGTACTTCAGTCCCAGTGCCATCTCGATCTAATTCGTACTTCAGTCTCAGTGGCATCTCCATCTAATTCGTATTTCAGTCTCAGTGCCATCTCCATCTAATTCGTACTTCAGTCTTAGTGGCATCTCCATCTAGTTCGCACTTCAAGGTTCTCTGTTAACTGAGAAAACTGGAGCAAGATTTGTTGTTTCAACTCAACGCTTAATATTGATAACAGCTATTTACACTGTGTCTAGTGTATTAAGTAGTGCTTGTCTGTCACTCACACCTTACTACCTCACAAACAAAATGCCTTGATGACTATGCCATCAGCAAAAAATACAAAGTCTTAACAAGCGGGTGTCTGTAAGTCATCACTTTCTATATCATTCCAGTTATTACAGTTGTAAAGTTTCATTGCAATATTGTAAGTTTTACTGTTAAAAATTAGCTGTTGTTAACCTAAGTTGAAGCTTTATGTCATAATTGTAGCACAAGAAACATAATAACAGAAATGGAAAAGATAAATGCTAAATAACCAGGATGTCGCGAATGCGCATTTAACATATAGTATGAAATTGTAAATAGTCACCATACCAATAAAGTAAGAATAAAGCAGACGACCTCGGATTTGTGTGGGTAGCGCCATAGCTTACAGCCAGGATGTCAAGACTCAAATACACATTACATATGCGGCTACAGAAAACTTGTAATCGCATGAAGCAAAATAAACAATTGTTTATAATCATAACAATGATTGCACTAGCTCATTTAATGTGCGTTTTTTTAAGCAATGTTTTTTCTTCTTGTTGCTGTGCGATTAAAGCTGCAAGCAATAAACAAACTTATACTAGAAAAAGCAAAATAACATGAAAAGCCAAGAAGGAAAAAACGTGTCCAGCTGTTTTATAAAGACAGTCTATTACATTGTCAATAACACTAGACAATGCTTCTAATGATTTTTTGACAGCTTCTACAATAATTGGCTACATTTACCATTCTTTGTTTCACCTTGTCCACAAATGAGTCTGCCACATTTTCTACCAGCACTTCCACCAGCACTTCTTTCTCTACGACTTTCACCAAATTTTCCATGGACAGAGCAATATTTACTGCAATCTCACCAATTGCTAATAATCGTGGAAATCGCCACACATTCTGTTAAACATGCGGTTTAGCTTCCCACCTAATGGTAACTTATCTTTAATTTTTGAATAAATTTTTTCAACGTTGTTAATAAACTTACTCATTAGATCTGTCAAATGTCAAACTGTTAATTTAAGCTTAGCAGTTCTTTTGATTTACCTTTATTAGTTGCATATATTTCTTTGCTGATATTTTTTACTATGTCATCTATTTGCCATACGTTCCAGCGTCTGCTTTCATATCTTAATTTTATTGACTATAACTTCACATTCCCTTTTAATCGTCTCTCTCTCTCTCTCTCTCTCTCTCTCTCTCTCTCTCTCTCTCTCACATAATCTTTGTTTTGCCGATGGACGTTATCCAGTTTCAGTTCTTTAGTGGTGATGATCTATTACAGTTTCTTCTTATCTTACTTGTTCGATAATGGTTTCTTTGTGTCGATTACTTGCATTTTTGTTCCTCCTGAACTGTTGCTGACTACTTTTGTTCAACAGTATGTTCGAAAGGTTATCATACAGATCTACTCAGTAGTTTTCTATTGGTGCTACCCATTTATTTTCTTCTTTTATCCAGCTTACAGACTTGAGGAAGTCGATAACACTTGTTTTGAAGCTATAGACTTTGGAGCTAACATAATATTTGGTTTGCCTGTTTTATAAATTTGCATGGGTATTTTATTTACTTGTAGGTAACTTAAAATAATGTTTTTCCTTACTTTTTAAGATTTAGGTTTAATTAATTTATGTTATGTTTCATCTGTTTAAATTTTATCTAGGAGATTATTTTTATAATTCCATTAAAATCGGAATTATTTGTTAAAGAATTTAAAATCCCTACTGAAATTAATTACCTTGGATCAGAACTTTTCTTACCGTATTCCTAGATTGTTCCTCATAATAATCTTCAATCTACATTGGATTATAAAAATCAAATTCTCTACCACTATCTGCCATGTGTAGACTGTTTAAATGGATCAAATATGGCTTGTAAAAGAATTGCGTTTTACAGAGAAAAACCTATGATATAACTAGTACAAATTTGACTGGTAAAGAGTTGTAGAAAACATGGACACAAAAGCAACTCAAGAAACCGTATGAGATATTTGAGTCCACAAAACCTTAGTTCATTATTGTTTTGAATGAATCATAGACAGAGTTAAAAGAAGAAAATTCGTAACATCAACTGACAAAATAAACTTTATTGGTTTCTATCATTTAACTTTTTAATCGATGCATTTTTGTCATTTGACCTCTGTTGCTATTATTTTAGCGTTTCTTTGTTACGTAATTAAATCTTGCAAGTAGCTGAAACACAAGACAAAGCATACTAAAACATAATAATTTCGTTGCAAATAAATGGAAGATGGAGAAACGTATAGACAAATCCAATTTCTGTAATATATTTCACTTGAAACAAAATAATATAATTGACACAATTTGCCATGCAATGATTAACTGACCTATTGCAGTTAGAAACAGCATACATTTTTTGTATTAACAAACCGGAAATTTAACGAAATAATACAGCTGATTATTCCAATATCATTCAACAAGTTTACAATTGACTAGTTGACAGCACACAGAATCCTACCAGGCAAGAAATGTAAACAATGAAATAGCGAAAACAGTCAGTACTAGTGGACACAGAGATGATAACATAGCATGGACAAAGTCTAGTTAAATTCTTGCGTTAAGAAAGCAAACCAAAGAAGGGATCGCTTCTCCAAATGATAACATAGCATGGACAAAGTCTAGTTAAAGACGAGTTCGCTTCTCCAAATGATAAGATAGCATGGACAAAGTCTAGTTAAAGAAGGGTTCGCTTCTCCAAATGATAACATAGCATGGACAAAGTCTAGTTAAAGAAGGGTTCGCTTCTCCAAATGATAACATACCATGGACAAAGCCTAATTAAAGAAGGGTTCGCTTCTCCAAATGATAACATAGTATGGACAAAGTCGAGTTAACTTAGTGCGTTCAGAAAGCAAACCAAAGAAGGGTTGGCTTCTCCAAATGATAACATAGCATGGACAAAGTCTAGTTAAAGAAGGGTTCGCTTCTCCAAATGATAACAGACCATGGACAAAGTCTAGTTAAAGAAGGTTTCGCTTCTCCAAATGATAACATAGCATGGACAAAGTCTAGTTAAATTCTTCCGTTAAGATAGCAAACCAAAGAAGGGTTCGCTTCCCCAAACGATAACATAGCATGGATAAAGTCTAGTAAAAGAAGCGCTCGCTTCTCCAAATGATAACATAGCATGAATAAAGACTAGTTAAAAAAGGGTTCGCTTCTCCAAATGATAACATAGCATGGACAAAGTCTAGTTAAAGAAGGGTTCGCTTCTCCAAATGATAACATAGCATGGACAAAGTCTAGTTAAAGAAGGGTTTGCCTCTCCAAACGATAACATAGCATGGACAAAGTCTAGTTAAAGAAGGATTCGCTTCTCCAAATGATAACATAGCATGGACAAAGTCTAATTAAAGAAGGGTTCGCTTCTCCAAATGATAACATAGCGATGGCAAAGTCTAGTGAAATTCTTGCGTGAAGAAAGCAAACCAAAGAAGGGTTCGCTTCTCCAAATGATAACATAGCATGGACAAAGTCTAGTTAAAGAAGGGTTCGCTTCTCCAAATGATAACATAACATGGACAAAGTATAGTTAAAGACGGGTTCGCCTCTCCGCATGATAACATAACATTTAGAAAGTCCAGTTAAAGAAGGGTTCGCGTCTTCAAATGATAGCATAGCATGGACAACGTCTAGTTAAAGAAGGGGTCGCTTCTCCAAATGATAACAAAGCATGGACAAAGTCTAGGTAAAGAAAGGTTCGCTTCTCCAAATGATAACATAGCATGGACAAAGTCGAGTTAATTTCTTGTTTTAAGAAAGCAAACCAAAGAAGGGTTCGCTTCTCCAAATGATAACATAGCATGGACAAAGTCTAGTTAAAGACGGGTTCGCCTCTCCACATGATAACATAGCATGGACAAAGTCTAGTTAAAGAAGGGTTCGCTTCTCCAAATGATAACATAGCATGGACAAAGTCTAGTTAAAGAAGGGTTCGCTTCTCCAAATGATAATATAGCATGGACAAAGTCTAGTTAAAGGGTTCGCTTCTCCGAATGATAAGATAGCATGGACAAAGTCTAGTTAAATTCTTGCGTTAAGAAAGCAAACCAAAGAAGGGTTCGCTTCTCAAAATGATAACATAGTATGGACAAAGTCGAGTTAAATTCTTGAGTTAAGAAAGGAAACCAAAGAAGGGTTCACTTCTCCAAATGATAACATACCATGGACAAAGTCTAGTTAAAGAAGGGTTCGCTTCTCCAAATGATAACATACCATGGACAAAGTCTGATTAAAGAAGGGTTCGCTTCTCCAAATGACAGCATAGCATGGACAAAGTCTAGTTAAAGAAGCGTTCGCTTCTGCAAGTGATAACATAGCATGGACAAAGTCTAGTTAAAGAAGGTTTCGCTTCTCCAAATGATGAGATAGCATGGACAACGTCTAGTTAAATTCTTGCGTTAAGAAATCAAAGCATGGAAGGGTTCACTTCTCCAAATGATAACATAGCATGGACAAAGTCTCGTTAAAGAAGGGTTCGCTTCTCCAAATGATAACATAGCATGGACAAAGTCTAGTTAAAGAAGGGTTCGCTTCTCCAAATGAAAACATAGCATGGACAAAGTCTAGTTAAAGAAGGGTTCGCTTATCCAAATGATAACATAGCATGGACAAAGTCTAGTTAAATTCTTGCGTTAAGAAAGCAGACCAAAGAAGGGTTCGCCTCTCCAAATGATAACATAGCATGGACAAAGTCTAGTTAAAGAAGGATTCGCTTCTCCAAATGATAATATAGCATGGACAAAGTCTAGTGAAAGGGTTCGCTTCTCCAAATGATGAGATAGCATGGACAAAGTCTAGTTAAATTCTTGCGTTAAGAAATCAAAGCAAGGAAGGGTTCGCTTCTCCAAATGATAACATAGCATGGACAAAGTCTCGTTAAAGAAGGGTTCGCTTCTCCAAATGATAACATAGCATGGACAAAGTCTAGTTACAATCTTGCGTTAAGAAAGCAGACCAAAGAAGTGTTCGCTTCTCCAAATGATAAGATAGCATAGACAAAGTCTAGTTAAAGAAGGTTTCGCTTCTCCAAATGATAACATAGCATGGACAAAGTCTAGTTAAAAAAGGGTTCGCTTCTCCAAATGAAAACATAGCATGGACAAAGTCTAGTTAAAGAAGGGATCGCTTCTCAAAATGATAACATAGCATGGACAAAGTCTAGTTAAAGAAGGGTTCGCTTATCCAAATGATAACATAGCATGGACAAAGTCTAGTTAAATTATTGCGTTAAGAAAGCACGCCAATGAAGGGTTCGCTTCTCCAAATGATAGCATAGCATGGATAAAGTCTAGTTAAGGAAGGATTCGCTTCTCCAAATGATAACATAGCATGGACAAAGTCCAGTTAAAGAAGGGTTCGCTTCTCCAAATGATAACATAGCATGGACAAAGTCTAGGTAAAGAAAGGTTGGCTTCTCAAAATGATAACATAGCATGGACAAAGTCTAGTTAAATTCTTGCGTTAAGAAAGCAAGCCAATGAAGGGTTCGCTTCTCCAAATGATAACATAGCATGGACAAAGTCTAGTTAAAGAAAGGTTCGCTTCTCCAAATGATAGCATAGCATGGACAAAGTCTAGTTAAAAAAGGGTTCGCTTCTACAAATGATAACATAGCATGGACAAAGTCTAGTTAAAGAAGCGTTCGCTTCTGCAAGTGATAACATAGCATGGACAAAGTCTAGTTAAAGAAGGGTTCGCTTCTCCAAATGATAATATAGCATGGACAAAGTCTAGTGAAAGGGTTCGCTTCTCCAAATGATGAGATAGCATGGACAAAGTCTAGTTAAATTCTTGCGTTAAGAAATCAAAGCAAGGAAGGGTTCGCTTCTCCAAATGATAACATAGCATGGACAAAGTCTCGTTAAAGAAGGGTTCGCTTCTCCAAATGATAACATAGCATGGACAAAGTCTAGTTACAATCTTGCGTTAAGAAAGCAGACCAAAGAAGGGTTCGCTTCTCCAAATGATAAGATAGCATGGACAAATTCTAGTTAAAGAAGGTTTCGCTTCTCCAAATGATAACATAGCATGGACAAAGTCTAGTTAAAGAAGGGTTCGCTTCTCCAAATGAAAACATAGCATGGACAAAGTCTAGTTAAAGAAGGGTTCGCTTCTCAAAATGATAACATAGCATGGACAAAGTCTAGTTAAATTATTGCGTTAAGAAAGCAAGCCAATGAAGGGTTCGCTTCTCCAAATGATAGCATAGCATGGACAAAGTCTAGTTAAGGAAGGATTCGCTTCTCCAAATGATAACATAGCATGGACAAAGTCCAGTTAAAGAAGGGTTCGCTTCTCCAAATGATAACATAGCATGGACAAAGTCTAGGTAAAGAAAGGTTGGCTTCTCAAAATGATAACATAGCATGGACAAAGTCTAGTTAAATTCTTGCGTTAAGAAAGCAAGCCAATGAAGGGTTCGCTTCTCCAAATGATAACATAGTATGGACAAAGTCGAGTTAAATTCTTGAGTTAAGAGAGCAAGCCAAAGAAGGGTTCACTTCTCCAAATGATAACATACCATGGACAAAGTCTAGTTAAAGAAGGGTTCGCTTCTCCAAATGATAACATAGCATGGACAAAGTCTAATTAAAGACGCGTTCGCTTCTGCAAGTGATAACATAGCATGGACAAAGTCTAGTTAAAGAAGGGTTCGCTTCTCCAAATGATAATATAGCATGGACAAAGTCTAGTTAATGAAGGGTTCGCTTCTCCAAATGATACATAGTATGGACAAAGTCGAGTTGAATTCTTGCGTTAAGAAAGCATACCAAAGATTGTAAGGAAGAAGATGCAATTTTAAGAAGGAACAAAAACTTGAAAACTACATTTATAAATTTATATATTTAGAACAAACCTCTCACTAAATCTTTCTGACAGACTGATAACACCTATATTAAATTATTGTTGCCACGTCTGGGGTATTATTCCTGCCATACGCATTTACAACGTGTCTTACATATTTGCAATAATTTTATTTACGTAGTTAAGGCGTACGATAAGGATAAGTGACTAATATACTTATCAGTCTATTATATTATGTTTCAGCGGCAAAGTCAGGGTCATGCCCTGATTCCTCCGGCATGATTGGGATCTGTCTTGAGGGTTGTTCCTCAGACGACGATTGTGCAGGGACCCAGAAATGTTGCTCGAATGGCTGTGGACACACGTGTCAGAACCCTACCACCGTAACGTCAAGTACATGTATGTAATGCCATTTCTTGTTTGCCTTGTAAGAGCATGTATCTCTATCTATCTATGGTACGTCAATTTCTTCGAAAGGCTCGTTTGGCAATGCAAAAATGCTTCAGTTACATTTTGTTGATTTCGAACATTGCGAAGAATGCTGACATTGCTGTCTCGCCTTCAGTCACAGTGGCTCCTCAATATATGGCGCATGCGTGTGTGTCTTTATGTTAGAATGGAGAATATGTCTGAAGGGGGAGGGAGGGAGACTTGTATGCATTCACTGTCCAGCTGGATGTTTCATAGGGTAAAATGAAAAGCACGATGATATCTCGACATCAAGCAATGTATTCTGAGCAAACTGTACGTACACATTACATATTGTGGGCAAATAAGGTTTACAACGAAACACACAGATCTACGGATATAGCCTCACCCTCATATCCACCAACCTATTCTAGGGTGGCTTGAGTATTAAGTTTGTTTAATTCTTGTTGAACGATATGGACGCTGACGCTGACAAGAACAATTTAGGACATTCGATAATGTGTGTTATGTTTGGCGATCCACAGCATTCTAAAAATGTTTCTAACGTAGACACGGTGAGCAGACGATGATAAATATTATAACTATCAATAGTAGAATTATCATTGGCCTTTTCTTTGGCACTAGTTATAGACAGGACAAAACAAAACAAAATATTCTTCTTGTCTATTCGTCTATTCTCGAAAATCTTTTCATCACATGGTTTACCATTTGCTACTTGTCTTGCGGAAGCTGAAAGAAGGGGGTGGTCACATTTTCATAACTGACTTCTGGTCCTATTTCCACTTGGCTAATTAAACAAACACGGGGCAACAGTTCGGTTGTTTAAAATAAGGGTATGACAAAATACATAACAAAATGTCAAACTGAAAAACAGACTAATATTGGAAGCAAACAAGTGCTGTAAAAAGTAAATCTGATGCAACGGTATAAAAGAACATAAAGGTAAAAATGTTTTTTTGTTTTGAAAAATAGTTTTAAAAAAATAAAAATATACACTATTCCTTTCAGCAATCAAGCCCGGACACTGTCCAAGAGCATCCGGCTTCGGATTCTGTGTGCAAATGTGTTCTTCAGATTCCGACTGTTCTGGGGTTCAGAAATGTTGCTCAAACGGTTGTGGACACACTTGTCAGACTCCTATTGGTTCCGGCAAGTATACCTTATTGTAGTCATTTTGCCACTCTATACTATACAGATGAGACTTAGACTAAAACTCTAGGACTATACATTTTAAGTAAACATGCAAGACATATATCTAAAGACACTTATGATGACGTATTCATCTGATATGGAAGTGTAACTGACTTGAAGATAATTTAAAATGGTGGTGAAAAACAACCCATTCAACATCGGGTTCAATAAAGAGAAAAGTTATAATTCTGTTAAGAATTAAATACTAAAGATTTAAGAAATAGTCAAATTGCTCCTACTATCACCCTAACATAGGAATTCAGAACGTATTAAATAGACTTAGGGATAACAGAAAACGTTGGAGACAGACAACGGCTTAGCCTGGACAAAATCCCACACAAAATAAGTATCCGTTAGAATCCACATTGGAACAAAGGCATCCAATAAATATACGTGTACCCAATGGAACAGAGATGCAAATAATAGACACGAATGAACAGATAAAGGAAGTTGCGATTATAATTGAAGCATACTCCACAAGAATTCAAAGTGGAGAGCTTCCACCTCTAGTGAAAATATTATTCACAGCAAAAGTGGAAATATAATTATGTGGTTATGTAAATGATATAGCAGCTGTCAAATCATAAATATAATCTATAAAACCAGATGTTAAAATGTATGTCAGCAAAGACATCGATCCAGATAAAATACTACATTGAAAGAACATAGGAAAAATGTTGAAAGTAAAGAGTGTAATTAGTTGGGTATTTAAAACAGTTTGTGAGCGTTTTTAGAGACAACATGATAAAGATTAATTAAATAGTTATAGAAAAATTACTGTTAGGAGAAAGGCTGAAACAATTGCTTCAAGAAACCGGTATAACAATATCTGATTTTGCCACTATAACAGGCATGACTATGTCAACTATGACAAATTTTGTAAACGGTTTAATGGGATGTGATGGTGGAGAAGGTGCTGTCGTATATGAGAGATAGACCATTGGTTTATTTCTAAAATTTAAAGACTTAATAAATATTAGCAATTATCTCTTTGAGTTAGCCAAGGAAGCAGAAGCATTGCCTGGAATTGTTAGCAGTTTAATAAGCTGGTTGCTTAAGAGTGCCGACCAAGTCCGGTCTTTCGTAGCTGACCGTGTGAATTTTGGTATTAATGGGTTTGCTGTTTGCATACTAATTGGAAGGAATAAACAAATGGATCTCAAATAATTATTGATTCATATAAACTATTTTAGAAAAGAAAACAATAGGAGATCCTGCAGCCACCAGTATCAATATAGATGAATGTTTATTTATGGTCATATATATATATATATATATATATATATATATATATATATATATATATATATATATATATATATA
>JAECUM010034851.1:0-16541 GCA_016617855.1 Megalonaias nervosa
TATATATATATATATATATATATATATATATATATATATATATATATATATATATATATATATATATATCGACTGCATTTGTTTTCACCTTTTCGGAAATGAAAACAAGCATAAAGAGTGTGATGTATAATAATGAATTTTTTCCTGATAGAGTCTTTAATGCGTGACTAAATAAATGTACCATGGAAAAAGTCATTTCCTTCCATGAAAGAAAGAACATAGCAATTACTTAAAGTCCAATACGATTTAATGCTTATGATCATGCAAGAAAAGCAAGAAAGAAATCGATGCAAACGGGTTGTTTATGCTTTAGAACTTTGTTTTTGTATAAACATCTGCATGCGGATCTTTCCGTGAGTGGCTTTCATGGTTATTTTCGTGACAGCAGTCATCACTTTATAATAATTATAGACTAATAGACCAACAATATTTGCAGTTATGAACGACATCTCTATGTCATACTGAATCAGATTTCCAAATTATGCCATTTAAACAAAAATTAGGAAAGATATTGAAGAGACATTTCTATGTGCAAATCTATGATGAATGAAGAGAAAAAAATTAACAGAAAGCTAAAGAATTATGATCATGTGTACAACATACATGGCTATCCCAAAAGGCTGAAGGTTAAAAATTACCTTTGCTTTCTTCAACCTCTACAACACAAATGGCGCTCTAATGAACAAATATGAACTGAAATCTGGAATTGCTTAAGAGTACCGTATAGCAAAACTGTAACCTGTGGCCTAAATAAAGAACCGAAGTTTGCAGGATTTTGACGCTGTTTTGAATAAACTGCACAAAATCATGCTGACATAAAAGATCCATCAGTGTTGCCCCCATTCATGGTCTTCCTTAGCGAAAATAAACAAAACTAACAGTGTTGTGTCCATTGAGGGTCTTTCTCCGTATAATAAGTAAACTATCGGTGTTGTCTAAATTCGGGATCTTCATCCATTAATGGTTTTCTTCAGTGAAATAAACAAATTAATAATGTGGTCTCAGTTCAGTCCTTCCCGGTAAATAACCAATGTAACTCTGTTACTTCCATTTAGTAAAATTGTCGGCACTATAACTAAACTATCAGTTTTCCTGCTACTCAGGGTCTTCTCAGAAAATGACCGAACTGTTGCCTCTACTCACTGTCTTCATCGGGGAAAGTGACCACGCTACCAATGTTGCCTCTATTTAGGGTCTTCCTCAATGAAATTATCAAAGACTTGGTGTTGCCTCCATTCGGGGTTTTTCCTGCAACCATCAGTGTTACCTCCATTCACGTTTTTTTGTTGTTGTTGCTACAGCACTAGTCTATTCAGGTCTTCCTCTGTAACCCCACCTTCAACAATCATTATTGCCTTCATTTAGGCTCTTCCTAGGTAAAGGATCTCAACTATTAACGTTTGCTTTATTCAGCGTCCTCTACAGTAAAATAAAGAAACTATTAGTGTTACCTTGATGCAATGTCTATCTTGGTTAAATATCCGAGTTATCAACGTTGCCTCCATTCAAGGAAGTTTCTCAGTACAATAACCAAAACAGGGTCCTCCTCGGTAAAATGACCAAACTATCAGAGCTGCCTCCATTGAAGGTCTTCTTCGATAAAATAAACCCCAAACAGTCTTCCTACATTCTGTGTCTTCCTCGTTAAAATAAAGAAACCTATGAGTGTTACCTCCATTCAGAGTTTTATTGGGTAAAATAATGAAACTTTCAATGATTCATTCAATCAGGGTGTTCCTCGGTAAAATAACCAAATTCTTCGTGTTGCCCCCATTGAGCGTCGTCCTTAGTGAAACAACCAAACTTGTATTTGTTGCTCTCATTCATGGTCTTTCCTTGGAAATTAACCAAAATATCAGTGTTGCCTCCATTCAAGGTCTTCGCTGGAAAAAAAGCAAGCAAAAACGTTCAGTATTTCCTCCATTAAGTTACTCCCTCCTAGCCCAATTATGATTGATTGAAAAATAGCCCATTTTGAGGAGGCCCTTGCATGTGAAAGAGGGATAGCCCCGACATATATTGAAATACACCTCACGATTTTACCTTTTGAGATACCCATGAAGGATCTTCAAAGATATTTGAAGAGACATCCAATCTGAAGATTCCTAAATATAAATACGCCAGATACAAGGATTTCCCGTTGATGCGACTCGGATGATGCGAACTATTGAAGTGGGAAAGAAAAAGCTAAAGCTAATCCCAACTTTCTTTTACATGTTTGGCTTTCGTATAAAGAGTAGGTACAAAGGATGCATCTTGGACCGCAATATTCAAAATACGGCAATACCGGCTACAGTCAGAGAAACTATATGGAACCGCGCAAATAGACGCAGCCTGGAACGAACGCATTTCTCATAGCTAGGGTACAGGAAATTTAAACTCAAGAAGTTACAAAAAAAAAAAGATTAAGAAGAAAAGATGAGTCAAAAATAGAAGATTTAGAACGTATAGATAACACACAATCATTTTGAAAAGTGGGAGACAAAAAGAAGAAACAGAAGAAATAACGCTAGTACAATGTGAGGAAATAAAACTAGAGAACAAAACATACCTGTCTATGAAATAGAGGAAAACGTAGACAAGAATAAACAAACAGAAACAAATTATGCAAAATAAAACTGAAAATGATTCAATTGATCTCACCTCTGAAGATGAAAAGAGATAAACAAACAAAATTAGGAGCAAGATCTTGAAGAAAAAATACAGCTGGAAAAAGCAAAGAATAAAGATATGAAATGTGAATAACAGGACACTCTGAAGAGAAAAGATATTTATATCCTCCAATCTGCAACTTGCTAAATAAAAGATCTCCAACGGCCAACAAAAGTGGAAACAACAATATTAACATAAGCTCAAACAAGACATGCTTAAGCCAAATTTAGAGCCAACAAAGGAAACATGAAAGAAACAAAAAAGCAGATGGGATTTGGTACAAAGGAATTCTGGGACATGGCTAATAATGAGAGCTATGGGCGGTAGGTTCAATACTACACTCGATGCAATATGGCGGATATGTTGTAGGACATGCACCACACAGCACCTTATGCCTAATGCAAAAAGAAAGTGCCGGTAATCAAAGCAATTTCCTAACCTTCAACATAAAATCAGCAATTCAAATTTCGATTACTGGGTACCATCACAATTTTCGATAATACCATATATAAACAATATAACCAATAACTTTGAAGGAAAACAAATACTGAGTACATGTCACCATCATTCTTCCTTGGACTGGGTTTCCTAATGTATGGGGAGTCCCCTACCCAGGCAGATATCCAAACAAGATATTAACAAGACTAAAGTAATAAAACTACAATAAATGCACATAACGCTTGTACATAAGGCACGGGAGAAGATAAATTATATAAGCAAAGTCACAACAGCAACATGAAAATTTACATGTAAACATAAATTAGCAAGCGCATTCCGTTTAAAACAATATGTACACAACATACACAAAAGACGACCACCCATTAAATTAATATTCAGTTCAAAAAGAATTTAATAACTTTAGCTCCGGTCCGCTGACACTAACATATGGAAAGCAAGAAAAAACACAAGCAGACCAACACCAGACACTGAAGAGGTCATCATCGAACTTTAAAATGCGAACGTTAAGGGCAAAGGTCACAATAAAAAAAATTCCAGGCTCTATCGCTCAGGTAATTACCTCACACCTAGTGATAAAGCACACCGGTCATTTACAAAACTCGAATACTGTGGAATACTGTGGAAATTTTGTATGTCACAGTCTTAATCCAATGTATAGACTGGACCCATTTAATATACCTTTGAGACAGAAGACTCTCCAGTCCCAGACTCGGCTATTTGATCTCGGCTTAACTGTCCATGACAACATAAGTGTCTGAGAAATAAAGCGACTTTAACATTTGCTGTATAGTTAATAACTGTGTAAAAGTGGCGGTCCCTGACATACATACGGTTTTCTCCTACCAAACAACCAGGCATCCAGAGAAAATTACGATCACATTTCGTCTTTGTTTTGGCAAAATCAGGGCTCGCTTTGCGGCTTAAGTCTTATTAGACCTCTCCTAATTATGCCAACATCAATCTGGATCACTTTCCGCAAGCAAAATTCTTCAAGTATCAAAGACATTTAGTGCAATAGCTAGGATGTCGTTGTCTCGCATTCATAGCAAAGTTGGCAAAGTGAAGCAAGCTTTGTATATCAAAACTATTTGCCACGAGATATAGGCATGCTCTAGCTCCAAATAATATTGAAATAATTATTTCTGAAGTGAAGTTCTCATGGATTTACATACCAAAAATATTTTTAAATTTTTGGTTATTTGATTGGATGACTTTGAGTTGACGACAATATATATATATATATATATATATATATATATATATATATATATATATATATATAAGTATATATATATATATATATATATATATATATATATATATATATATATATATATATATAAAAGAAACTGTCATAAAATTCATTAGGGAGGCTTTGGGTAATTCTAGAAGTCAAGAATCTTTATATGTCTGATTGTTTGGTCAAGAAAATATATTCAGGCTATGTCACATATGATCTGTTTTACATACTAGCGTACAAATAGATAAAGGAAAATAGATAAACTCGGGAGAAATTACTTATCCGACCCATGGACACCCTTTGTAGTCCTTACCTATTACCAATATTTGATTTCTACCATCGGTATAATCTGCCAATGATCATTTGGCATCTGTTTTAACAAGTTACCCTTTATGTATGAACGATGTGAAAATGTTTAACCCAAGGAATGTATAACCTAATTGAACCCATCGGTTATCAGTTTCATACATTACTTATCAAAGGGTCATTTCAATTGATGTTCGGGTCAATTGAAGGCTGTGTTACCTTTAAGTGACTTCATGGATACCTCGCTGAAACAGATATACATCTTTATTTTTCACTCTTCAACAGGTCTCGCTGAGAGAGGATGATTTGCTTTATATGATCTTGTCAGTGAAACAACACAACAGGAATGCAGAGAAATAAATTAAAAAGTATATTCTACCATGAGTACAGACACGTTTCTTCTATTCCACTGTGCAGATATTCTACCATGAATACAGACACGTTTCTTCTATTCCACTGTGCAAATATTCTACCATGAATACAGGCACGTTTCTCCTATTCCACTGTACAAATATTCTACCATGAGTACAGACACGTTTCTTCTATTCCACTGTACAAATATTCTACCATGAGCACAGACACGTTTCTTCTATTCCACTGTACAAATTTTCTACCATGAGTACAGACACGTTTCTTCTATTCAATTTATAATATTCTACCATGAATACAGACACGTTTTTTCTATTGCTCTTTACAAATATTATATTAATGAGTATATACACGTTTCTTCTATTGCTCTTTACAACTATTCTACAAATGAGTACAGACACGTTTCTTCTCTTGCTCTTTACAAATATTTCTACGAACTTCTATAAAAAAAAATATTAGGCTCCAATTATTGATGCACTCTGTCTATTAAGAGGAAGTGTGGTTTAAATCACAAATTGATACACCAAGTAACCCCAGTAACTGATAAAAAAACAAGGATAATTTGCTTCACCCATTCTGTAACATTGAGTTTCTGGTCCACGGAGTTATACACCAGTGAGACTAATATTTGAAATTGTGCGAGTATCACAGCGTCTTTTTAGCTCAGGGCTATGATTTAAGGAACCGGAAATGATAGACCAGAATTGTCAGCACATAGAAGATTACAGATTCTTATCTGGGAAGCCATTGCGTTACCCTGCATTGCATACTCCTGTTTTAAAACCTTCAATATTGACAAATTTGTTAGATACATTCTGGTTGTCTCGACTTCCTTCCTCTGAGACAGAAGAGTTTCTATCTAAACTCAGTTGGGAAGCTGTGTTTAGCGATACACCAGCAGATGAAATACTGTACTTTTGAAAAAGAATTTGGTTGGTATAGGAGATCTTTAGGGATTGTACATTTTAACTGTAACGACTCAAAGGTCCTAAACAATGTAACAGAAAGAAGCAAAAACCAACAAGTTTAGTAAAATCAACAAATAATACAAAGTGAAAATTGTGAATTAAATCCCATCCTAAATGTTCTATCACAAGTCCAACATTGTCGAATATTCCGAATGAATTTCAATAGTCTTGAATGTAATGGTGTACCAATTGATTTGATTGATTTGTTCAGCCAATAGTCTTGATGCACCAAGTGATATAATCCAGAATGTCATTGAATTAATCCCCAATAATCCCAAAAGGTCAATAAGCACTTTGTTATTCCAATGAATAATTTAATTAATGGTTCCTCTCAAATTATATCTGAACACAACTAATAGCGATTTCACAGACGGATACTAAGACAGGAAAGAAGACTTTGTTTACTAAACCCTGTTTGCATACAAACTGTCACCTAATCTACGACATAACAGAATGTTCTGAAAGATTAAAGAATTTCTAACTGGAAAATATCATCAAATTGTAAACACGTTTGCTTCTAGAATGTTCTGTACTCAACAGGTTTATAAATGCCCATTATCTTAAAGTACATTCAAACAATCATGGACAAAAGTTAAACAGAAAATATAGATATACATAATTTTTATCACCTATGCTATGTACCTATTAGAAAGTTTTACCATTGTTTTACCTTTAACTTTTATTTTGTAGGACTACATGTTGACGTTTGGTTGGAAGAGTGTGCTTTCCTAAAGTTTTTCGTGTGCACCTTTGTCCACCATATTTTCCTGAATTTTACTTTGAATTGGCACTATGTGCCCGTACGTGTGCTGACCCAATGCATGCATACATACTTAATTTTTATTAGCTAAGACTAAGGGGCAGAGGAAAAGAGGTTGAAACTAATCACTTTGTTTCGGTTTCCTGTAAATAATAAGAGAAATTGTTTTCCTTTTCATCTTATAAACTCAAACAAAATTTTTTAAAAGACCGCATTACCATTAGCCCGAGGTGCTCTGGTTTACAGATGTAATTTAACAGAATTTGTCGTTCTCTATATACAATGCACTCTCACAAAGGTGTAGCACTCAGTTTAACAGATTCACCATTTTTGTATAGCCATCAGTAGCTCAGACCATCGAGGTTAAAGCGTTTCGTTCATGACATTGTCTTCTATCTTATCCTTATTTTGCAATTATTGATCACAACTATTGTGATTTCATGACTAAATATTCATACTTCAAATTATAAATTATCTCCTGTTATTATACTGTAGAGTTAGAAATTGCAGCAAAATGGAAATGTTGCTCTTGACATGCTGCTTTCGTTCACAGTGGTTAATGGCAATATGTAATGTCCTATGTGGTGTGACGGATGAAAAAGTATCTGCATAATTAAGGAACTAGTTGTTTTAACGGAGAATCTGTGAGCAAAGGCAACTCTAAGTTAACATCCTCATTAGCAAATAATATTTTCATTGTTTTGTACGCTGATTTTATATTTATTAAGAACCAATAGGTTACTTTTCACTTTTGCTTAATTTGTGAAAGAGGGTTGATTTATATTTGTAGTTTCATTGCGATTTTCCTCAAAGAATTATTATTGATATGTTTACAGGACGGCTTACCTGTCCATTGTTCTGTCAAACTGTGAGCGGAGCACTAATAATAATAATAATAATAATAATAATGAGGACTTTGTATAGCGCCTAATCTTTAGAAGCTCTAAGCGCTTTACAACATTTGACAACACTTAAAAAACATATAATGATATGATTACAAAAATAAAAACAAACACCACGAAATTAGAAAACAGAAAACATGCTGTAAATATTTAAGGTAAGGAAACATTATTAGGTCTTTAAGTCTGTTCTTGCAGTTGAAATAGGTGAGTTTTAAGAGCGCTCTTGAATGAGATCACTGTGTCTTTGTGTCTAAGTTCAGTGGACAGTTCGTTCCACGTTGCTGGGCCCTGGTATGCAAAAGAACGTTGTCCATATGATTTCATTTTCATAGTGGGAATAATGAGAATACGAGTGTCAGAAGAGGAGCATAGGTATCTTGCTGGTATGTACACATGGTTGAGGTTGGATAGGTATGTTGGACTGGAGACCGTCAGTGAAAAGTAGCACAGAGAACAAATTTTGTGTTTATTTCTGGATCGATTGGATAGCCAGTGTAGGGTACAGAGCAGGGGGTAGGCGTGCTCTGATCGTGGTACTCTAAGGATGATCCGAGAAGCTGTGATATTGAGACGAACCAGAGAGAAGTGAGTTAACAGTAGTCCAGTCTTGAAAGTACTAAGGTACACAAGTGTTTTAGTAGCATCAACTGAAAGATACTTGCGAATGGAGCTGATGCGTCTCAGCTCAAGATATGCAGCCTTGCATATGTTCATGACATGTTGGTGCAATGAGAGAGTACTGTCGAGAGTAACACCTAGGTTTCGTACTGACTGTGTGAATTTAATATTGGTGTTGCTGATATTTATTGTCTGAGGTAAAGGACGTGAATGAGAAAGTCTTTGTGTTGTAATGATAATGGCTTCAGTTAAACACATTCGAATAGAACAGCCAATGCATGAACACAATAACGTAGACGAAGACAGACAACAAGCACATATATCATGAGAAACGGCACAAAAATCCGGGACAGCTGCTTCAAGCCAGCTAAGCGATAGCGGCCATCTTGAATCCACTGGGCTTTAACCAAGAGGTCACACTTAGAGAGGAACACTTGGTTTCGGTCAAGATTTCACACTTTGAGAGGAACATTCGGCTTCAGCCAGGACTTCACACTTAAAGGGGAACACTAGGCCTGAGCCAGGATGTCACACTTAAAGGGGAACACTAGGGTCCAGCCAGGACTTCTCACTTAGAGGAGAACACTAGATCAGCCAAGGCTGGCCACAAACGTCGGCACGATGATTATCAAATATTGCCTTGATAAATTCAATAATCTAACGTACTACATTTATCCTTCATATGCGTACTACATGTCTGACTTTGCGAACACGCGACGCCAATTAAACCTTAAAGAAATATGTTATCCTGTGTAAAGATGTTAGTCCCACACGTTTCATATGCGAGTGAAACCAATAATTTATACATTTCCATGGTCAATATAGTCATTTAAATTTGATTATGCTACTGATAAAATTAGATAATGTAAGTTAGGAGTCCTTTATTCAGTCGTATGCTTCTTCTTGAGTTATTCCAAAATATATAATTAGAGTATATAATTGGAGCAAACCCTGATTATAAACTATACGTAGCCAGGATAATAGCAGTATCCCCCCCTCAAAAAAAAAATGTCTCGACAAAAACAGCACCTTTCTTCATCTAATTTGTCTATACCTGGCGGTGAATATGGACATAACAGTACCATTGAAATAAATAAAACTAGATGCATCTTTGGGTACTATGCCAATGAGTTTATATTTTTTTTTTTATTTTGTATTACGTAGGCATTACAGAAATTATGTAACACATTTCCGTTGCAAAAAATTTAAATGCAATAACTCTGTTATAATTTTGAATTGCAGTGGGTATTTAGGAATAGCTTAAACTTAGCTTTATCTTTGGTTTGCTGAATTTAGTGTAGTAATATTGGCGAAGTTGTATTTACAAAATGATTTATGACTAGAAATGGAAATCTGCCTCTGATAAATATTCATAGTCGAGTTTAATACTTCTCACCTGCCGTGAAATCTTCCTTTCCACTTTTAGCATTCAAATTAGATGTGACAATTTGTCTGAGGTTTTCAAAAAGCGGGATTATAAATATTGAATTTCAAAGACAGAAGAATCAACCAGAAGAGCGAATCTTTCAGCACAATAATACAACATTAAAACTACAAGTAAAATTTTATGACCGACTGATATAAAAGTGAAATGGATAATATTGAAAAGATGAAAATGTATGTGGGTTAGAGGGCCATAAAATCCATAACGTTCTTATCGTGCGTCAGTCATAAGCATGTTCGGTTAATGATCCCTTTTATGGCTGTAGAAGATAGTCCAATATGCCCCATACTAATCAGATTCTTTGTATTTCGTAGGTGAGTCGAGGACAGATAATCTTTCAAATACGTACAAAAGCTAGCAGTTAGCATACCTTAAAGATGAAAGAGTATAATGGTTTATGAAATACAATAGTCAAAAATAAATAGAGATTTAAGAAGATTTAAATAAAATTTAATATATTACGGGCCATATTTTTGTTTTACAGAGATATGTTAATTTAAAAAAAAATTCTATATCATTTCTTCAATTGGAGAGAGAGAGAGAGAGAGAGAGAGAGAGAGAGAGAGAGAGAGAGAGAGGTGTTTGGAATTGTTGAAAATGTAATAAGGACGGTCGTGCAGCATATTTTGATTATACGGTGCTTCTTACGTTTGTCATTTATAAAGAAATACTTGGAGAATCACCGGAATAATACATTCTTTGGGGTAAAATATGCTATTTTGTAAATAATGTCAACAGCTGTCTCAGTGTATTTAAATTTATTATGCACGCGACTGCAATACCGAATAGTCCTCCGCTGGAAATGTGGAATCTGGTGTAAATTTCCTGTGCAATTTCATCAAGGTTTAACAAAGTTAACAAGTGTTAACAAAGTTTAACAAAGTTTAATAAGGATGATCTTTGTCTTTATAGCAGGAAAGGAAATTCCACTGCATATTTCAGCTGTGAAATATCGTGCCTCATTGTCATTTGTTGTAAATGAATGTCGTCCCTTGTCTTGGATCTTTCTGTATTTGATTTTGTTTTTGAAACAAAACAAACAAAAGTTTTCATATACTTGTCATATTGTAATAAGCAACACTTAAACATTTGACGACACTGTACATTCCAGACTCATTTAATGTCGTAAACAACACTTATACATTTGATAACGCTGTACATTCTAGACTCATTTAATGTCATAAACAACCCTTATACATCTGATAACACTGTACATTCCAGACTCATTTAATGTCATAAACAACACTTATACATTTGACGACACTGTACATTCTAGACTCATTTAACGTCATAAACAACTCTTATACCGTTGACGACACTGTACATTCAAGATTCAATAAACCCTTATTTGATCCCATTCTCTTCCATGACACTGCACTATTATACAGAATATTTTGAAAGATCTATGTGTTTAACAGTGTAGCATCTAAAGTCTCCCAGAAGTCCATAAATCACGATCGTTAAAACAATAACATGTTTCTAAATATTTGTTTGTGTGTGTTTTGACCTTTGGCTTGCAAACGTGAGCTAATGATATGTATTCTTATCCATGAATGTCATCGTTTGTACCCTCGTATTTTCTATAAATATAGGCTTTCTGGTAAACAGGCGTTGTCATTTTCGTTAAACATAAGCCACTGATTTAAAACACGTGACCAGTTCAACAAAATAAAGGTAAATTACTTGCTTGGGGAACGTGATATCATATGGTATGGACAACGTGACGCCTAGGAAGTGAAGATTGCAAAGAATTCGTATTTTCTGGCTTGTTACATTTATTTGCCAATCCTACATCGTGGTTTCACTTTGTTGATTATTAGATTATTGACAATGCATTAAAAGGTCAGGTCTTATCCTATTGTGAAATGTTTTATCTTTTTTCTACAAGTTAGATTTTAATAAGACTATACACGAAAAATGTGTATAAGGTAGTTATAAAAATCTCCAAAATGTTCAAACCCGATTTCAGTGTAAAGTGTTATGCTCATACTTTCAAGATGATTTCTTCACGAATGATAAAACAACGCCTAATCTGTCATCTTTCCACTCGATAGAGGTCTACCATTAAACAAATCCTTATTACTAAAAGACGAACTTGTCACCCTTTCCACCAGATCATGATCTCTAACAAAAAACAGCTCCTAATTACTGAAAGACGATCTTGTCGCCCCTTTCCACCAGATCGTGGTCCCCCCACAAAGCAAATGTACATCATAAAATGAATTCACTCTGTTTTAAATCTTGTTTGCACACAATAGTCATTTACCTTCACACATACATTTTGTAATCTACACGATCTCAATGCAACTGAATACATAATGTGCTTTTATTTGAATGGTGATATGAAATGTAGACATTTAAATTTAACACTTTAAACGGATAAAAAAAAATTCCTACGCACAAAATGTGGGAAAACTGTTGATTTTATTTTCTCATTTCTGGAGATCGTCTATAACAACTTGTGTGTGTGTGTATGTGCGTGCGTGCGTGCGTGCGTGTGTGTGTGTGTGTGTGCGTGTGTCACAGTGACTCATGTACAGGCATTGAGGATTAATGCTCAATAGTTATTTCTGTGAAATATTTTGAATTATTAGCATACTTTAATAAAAAATTTGTATTATTTAATTCGCAAATTCTCTGTTGATGCATTCGAATATTGAGAATCGACAAACTAAAGCACTTGCAAGACGTAAATTGTTTAACATTGTATTCGTGCTCTTTAAAAATTCCTTTGTAGCTATTCATTCACATCAAAAGTACTTTTTATTTTATTTCTTTTTGTAGGCTACCTTTTGAAGTCTACTTGTCATAATATGGACGTATTTTTAAATAACAAAAGTTTAAATTCTTTAGTATAACCCACATTCACCTAAAGGGTGGACAATGCCGGAAAGGTATAGGAGGTCTGTTCAAGTTTAAACAGAAAGTTTTACATCATTAGTAAAATGACTCCAAAATCTATTACACCTTAAGTGTACAACAAAACATGATATCATATATAAAATTGAAATATTATATACTTACTTTGAAATTAATGCTATTTCTTGTTTAATAAATAATTTCGTGACGTAAAATCCATGCTTCTGCTTAAAAGTAACATGAATAATAGAAACTCGTTTTCTTCGGCATAAACAAAACAAAACGGTGGTCTCGTAGCTGGCGCATTTAATTTCTTTTTACTGGATTTTCAGAGAGGCAATCCAGATTCCTCCTGTACCTTACTACTGAAATACAAGACTATTGAATATTGCAACTACTACGATAAACGTAACTGATAAAATGAGACGGTTGTTGTATTTCAAGATCAGCTGTCGGGATGAAACAATGGAATACACAATATCAACGCTGTAGAAACTAATAGTTTTAAAAGCAACTGGCATGTGGAGGTCAGAAGCGTAAGTTTTGCGTTCTTACGTAACTCCTCCTACACTATGTAAACATACCAAAAACAACTGAGGGATCCATGTGCTAAGAGAAAAACAAAACTAAATATTAAAGTTGCTACATAAACGCTTTGAATCAGTCCAGGTCAGCTAGACAATCGTTGGGATCGAGCTGGTATTGTGCTAGCTTCGTCCATTGGCAGCCTTGAGGCACAATGGCAAATAATTAAACAATACCAAAAAGGCCAAATGAACCAACATGTATTTTATAAATGAAGCAACAGAGAGGTTTGGGGGAAAGTGCTTTTACCGTATATAATTTGTGTACAGAGCCAGACAGTCGCTTGAAACTGGCAACACGTATCCTAAATCAGGACGATGTGCTTTCAAGTAAGAAAAAAAGATGTACAAATTGGACATGTGTAATACCATTGTGAGTGGTAAGTGGTCTCTTTCCTATCGACTAGACACAGGAGCAGAGACTTGATATACTGAGATAGACATTTTGCCACCGCTGACTTTTGCGATGTGTCGATATTTTCGCTGTCTTCCTGAAAGTTACTGAAGGCTTTTCTGTAATGGTAAGCTCAAGTGTTAGTCACTGGGTTTGATCTTAGATTTGCACCTGAGAAACAATTGCCTATTTAGTACGATTGCCAATGAAGTACGCTGTACTATCACGTAGGATGTTTACTTAAAGATGTTTGTTATGCAAGATTTTTGTTTTGCCGCTACAGATTTGAAAATGCGTTTGTTTTTAATTTTCATCAATTAGAAACGAAAGCTTGGACACCGGAAATTATGAGAGAACAAAGTTCTCATAATCTAAAAGTTCACCGTTGCGGGCTACACGCACATACTACGATGTTTAAACCCCAACAGTTTGTATATTAAACAGTCGATATATTTAATGTTTTCAACAATGTCTATATCTTGCGACAGATCATCACGTATATTTACGGTATGGTCCTCCATTTAATACGTCTGGAATATTTTAAATGATGTCCCTATGATATCACCCAGTATGATATGGTACGAATTTAGAACATAACTCTTGTCGAGTTGATAGAGATATTACAAACAATTTATCATGCACGTATGAAACAACGTGCAAAGTATGCATGGTATGAATTTTTATAAGTAAATGCAGAAGAGACAAAACAAGCAATTAACATGTAGGTATGATACAACCTCATTATAATATGGTACGATACAACCTCGGTATAATATGGTACGATACAACCTCGCTGTAATAATGTATGATAAAATCTCATTATAATATGGTATGATACAACCTCATTATATATGGCATGATACAACCTCATTATAATATGATATGCAATCAATACATATCTCATACTGGGAACCATTGATAGAAGCTGTATCTGGTAGATTTTATGAAAGACGTCAAAATATGTGACCATTGCAACAAAGAGCTTTAGAAACAAGAGGGTATTGAACCGTCCTTGTGTAAAGTCTACAATGTTTCAATAATTCGTATAGTTATAAAGTATTCGGCTTGATTTGCCAAGTGTCTGACGTTTCCATTATATACTTTTAATCTCCACTTTGTTTTGCGACTCCTGAACTTTGCATGTGTTTTTGTAATGTCTTCAATTTACATATGATGCAAATGATACCAACAAGTAACTCAACGTTTGACAGAAAAATAAAATGATTTCCTGTTTAACTCTTGTATCATTTAGTCGATTCATAATTCACTTTCTGAAATCATTACAATTTACTGTAACTCGGATTGCTCAATTCGTTTTTTTAAAAATAATCTTGGGAAATTTTGTCCTATATTGTGTAGTTTATCAAACAAAGGGTTCTTTTGTTTCCCTCCTCTATACTAATTCGTTGGAAAGAAACTGGAATGCTTCTGCGGTTATTTCGTTGTCTGTGCCAGACATATATCTACAAGGTTTCTTATTTCAAACTGGTGCATTTTATCTAAAGTGTATGTAAACGTGGTCGTGTAGGTTCATGTGCGCATCTTAAATTGCTGCTCAGAGAGTTAATACTAATATAGTTTAACCAAAGTCTATTCAATCCTGGTCGGTGACTGACACCCATGACTTGTACATCAGGCCATGTAGGGGGCCCCGAGTGGCCGAGTGGTCTAAAGCGCTCTCCGTTACGAATCACTGCCATCTCACCTCAGTCTGCGTGGGTTCGAGTCTAAGATTCGGCGAATGTGGATATGTGAGAAAGCTTGCCAGTAGCTTTTCGTGGGTCGGTGGTTCTTTCCGTGGATTTCCCGGTTTCTTCCTTCACCAGTAATACTGGCCGCCATGTATAGCCTATCGTGTGCTGAAAAATGGCGTTAAGCCCCACAACAACAACAACAACAACAGGTCACGTAGTTTTACATCTACTTGTAATCGTTTAAAGCGTTGTGTTGAACTTATCTACGCTATCAGGATGTTTGTTTTTCACATGACTAGCTAAATTCCATGTGTCTCTTGTAGTGTGAGGGGCTTAAGGACACAGTTTAGGCGTCCTAAGTATTAAAGAGACTCAAAAGTGAAAGCTTTAAAGCTACTGTCAGACACTTACTAAATAATATCAGTGAAATGTACTTTCAGGTAGATTCAGGCATAAATCAGTGGCTAGCTACAAAACAAAAACACCCCCCCCCCCAAAAAAAAGAACTATGACAATTCGAATGAAAATTTATATTAGCGTGATTGTGTACAGTTCCACTCGTTCGTTGCTTCTTCTTTTGTTACGTCCTTCCCTGCTTGAATACGTACACACTGATATGCCATTAATGAGCGGTAGATGGACCAAAATAGTGCCAAGGGCGTACTCACTAGAATGGAAGTGTCTTGGAGGGAGAACATCATTGAACCTCTTTGTCTTTTATGCTATAATTCTCTCCATCCTGTTTTTAAAGGTATACTTCATTTACATTTTCAAATTTTACATGCATTTTTGTTTTACCCTTCTATTGGAAATATCTACATTTAAAACTCCTGCCACATATTCACATACATGTGTAATCATCAAACTCTGCAAGGCTGTAAAACAAAATACACATCTGATCACATCAATCAAGCTGCTTTCTAAATGAGACCTCTCTGCATTGTTAGTATATTACTCGTTTCATCTTGGTGGTGTTTGAAGTACCACAATTATAGCATTGTATCAAATCAATTTGTCTCAGTAACAATGTTTTAATAGTATTTGTGTGTATCGGTAGATAGGTATTTGAGGAGCTTGGACAGTCTCTCGGATGCGTCAGGAGTAAGAAAAGTGCTTTAGCAATGACATTTTATTATTACTGTTATACATTTGGGCGCTTTTATGCAGTAGCAATGATCGTGTGCCTGCTGTGAGGGTGTTTTTATGCAGTAGTAAAAATAGGGCGGTAGTTATGGAGTTGTTCTTCTACGTAGTAGTACAGAAAGTGCGCCAGCTACGAGCATGTGTTTTAA
>JAECUM010034853.1:0-14678 GCA_016617855.1 Megalonaias nervosa
ATATATATTGGCTGACACTTAAAGATTTAGCAAAAATGAATCTATTGAGAGCTTATACGAGTTGTAGCTGAAAAAAACCAACAGACATTGTTTTCTTGTTGGAATTTAAGTCCTTTTACAGACTTGAATATGGAAAAGCCATTACTGCAATTAGCACCTTACTCTCAGGTGCGGAATTGAAAGTGTTCGTTTCAAACACGTGTAGATCCATAAAATGCCGCGGCTTTTATGATTTTCTCTACATTGGTGTCATGTGTCTATACTAATAAGTATAGGTTTGGTCATGAGCTGTCAGAAATTTAAAGTTATTGATTTTTAAATATTATTGTATTTGGATAGGTTTGCTATGGGGGCTGCATTAGTACCGAGCGTCTTATGGTACTGCGCACTTTGCATATCGCAAAGACCTTGCATGAGCATTTTGGTATCTTTTTGTGAACATTTTATATTTTACGTTCACTAGATCAAAAGATTTTGACTTATGAATTGCTGATTAATACTTTAAGAATGACATTCAACATCTTGAGCCAACCATTAGCAGTCAAATACCAGGATGTGTTGCATGCAGGTTAAATAGTGAATACATAGGTGGCGCTTATTAACTTATTATCAGAAAAAATGTAAATACTTAAATACGCCAGCTCAGTAAGTATGCAAAGTTTCAATGTTCTTCAAAAAGTGCAATATAACAAATGTTTTGTATCTTTCGTTGCTTCAAATATCTGAACTGTACGAGTGGGTAATATATTAATATATGCTGTACACATATGCATTATTAATATATAGGGATAACAGGTATGTCAGCATATATATTTTCCAAAGTGCATATTCTGAAACCTTTTCGGGAACCGGAAGTTTGTCGAAAAACGTTAGTGTTAACCGTTGAAAAGATTAATGCCGAAAATGTCTAATAATTTAGTCTGACTTCGATATCTTCTTTTAACCAAAGCAAATACTTTTCAAAATGCGAAAAAGGATTATTGTAGTATATTTTCGCAAAGTTATCTATGTTAAGGCTAAGAACGTTCACGTGTCGTTAGGTGACACATCTTGATAGTGTCGCGCTCAATTTCAGTCAGTGAGGTCACGTGACATGAGTCGGCTATGCTCGTCATAAGCCTTTGTCAATGTCATATTACTGTAACAGTAGTGCACCAATAAGGATTTCCAAAACTCAAAGCCCATTTTCTTTCCATCGCTAGGTTATCTTCCCTAATTTAAAGGAAACAACGTAATGAAACAATATATGAAGAGATGATAAAACATAATAAACTACGTCAAGTCCTAGTCCTATCACCTCAGTATCATTTTTAAAAATTCTTTTCTATCTTTTAAAAGTTCCATTTCTTAGACACAGCCTTTTGTACAACTTGATTCCTTCAAAATTTCTTGGTACTATTGCTCAGCTAGTATGACTTTAAAATGAATTATGGTTACTAAATTTACATGACTATATACAGTTTTTGTTTCTTTTAGATGTGTTATAAAATGTTAATGTTGTCGTCAAAATATGAGCATAGTTTTATATTTTGCTTTCCTTTTAAATTCGAATTTAAATTTAAATTCAATATCACTATTTTGGCAGACATAATCAGATATTTTATCCATTTGCAACGGATGGTCTTTTATGATGATTGTAACCCAAAGTTTCTAACAAAATTGCAAGCGGTGTTAAATTAATTTGATTTTGTGCTCAAATAATGAAAACTAAGAACGGACATACATTGTATAAATATCCGGTTATATTGCCTTCATTGATTTTGTTCTGTTAATTATGTTAAATTTTGTGTTTGTACTTCTTTCAACTTGCACTGTAAAGTTGGATTTTGCAGACATATCAAAAGACGATACACTGAGCTGACAGACAAGTATATTCTAGTTACTTTCGTTAAGTTTTGTTGTTTTATGGAACAGTAATAGAAGTAGGTAATTATATTTCGTGCTTTTCAAGGATTATATATCTAGGATGTTGAAGGCTCTTTTCTAACGGAACTTAAGAAACTAGATCTGTTATCTTTGCTATCTGCAAGGATTATGAACTTTGCGGAAAGAAATCATTATATCGAGGTTTCGGATCAAGCCGTTTGATGCGCCGCTAAAACAAAGCCAAGAAAGAAATTTTTTGTTATTCAACGAGTCGCCGACTAAAATAATTAAATGTGTTTCATTCATCATACCCTTTCTAATAGAAAATAATAATAATAATAATAAAAAAATACGAAGTAAACAAAAGTAGCAAACCACAACCGAAAATCAAAAGGGAATATCTTAGTATTTACCTAAATGAAATGTAGCAGTCAAGAAGGAGTACCTGCCATCCGTGCCCCCCCCCCCCAATCCGGCACTGCCAGAAGGGAGTACAGTTGTAGCAACAAGAAGGCGTCAGTTGTAATATTACAATCGCTTCGAGCCTTTGTGTATTATAGTTAGCGTACACGGAGAAAAGAAAGGTTTGACTTTATTAAGAGCAAAATAGAATTACGTGTTTTTAGATATTGTTCATGCAGTTTGAATCAATACAGCTTTAAAGAAGCAACGTGTACTAATATTCAAGACGTTGAAAATAACCATAGATGTATGAAACACTACACCAATAAAAAGATGCATTTCCGATAATCAAAACTTTCAATTAAAACTAGTATAACATTCATAACTTCCGCTCATGAAATATTTCCTCTCAAATCCAAATTGAATGTTTAGTGTGATCTGTTATTTGTACAAATAACTTCATTCATTTCTCTATGCACATACATTCAAGAATATACTCGACAAGATTAGAGAGAAACGTAAGAGTTATTTAAGAATGTCATGTAACAGGCAGAATCATTCAAATATATCAAAAGTTCTCCTTTGATATACATCTGTCGATATTGAAATACAAATATCTGGCACACAATACTAAATAAAATATTATGGCATTGCATTATCAGAAAATCCTTGGGCCCCAAGGAAGACAATTCTGTTGAATACAGTGTACCCTGTCTTATCAAACACTTCCGTCTAGCGGACACCTATTCATAACGAACACTTTCGGGGATCCACAATGAAAACCTATATAAATGCCCTTGGTATAGCGACCATATCTATAAGTCGGAGAGGAGACATTTTTGGTCAACAAAGTAGCGTATAATGGACAGGGCGACCAAACGTGTGTGCGAATTTGCATTCCTTGCAACTCGCTACATATGTACGCATATCGTGAAGCTAGCTTGTTCTGACAGTTAACTACTCAGTGGCAAATGCTTAGCATTGATTTCATAACTGTAATAATCTTGCTTATAACCAGCTGGAAAAGATTATATTCAGAGTGAAAGGCACTCTCTTGATAATCAAATGAACGGCTCATAATATCTAATAAATTAAAATGTTTATGACTGAGGCAGCTAGATCTGGTTCAGATTTTGTTCTCTTTAAGAACGTGATCTGCACAACCATGAATAAAAGTATTCCAGCAAAGCTGTACACAACACGAACATCTGTGCTATGGTTTAATCACAAACTCAAGAGAATGGTAAAACGTAAATGAAGGCTTTACAACCGAGCTAAAAGAATAAACCAATGGACTGAATACAAATTATTTCAGAAATAGTACAAAAAGGAATTCAAAATACCAGAGATCTACCACATAAATGATACCATCCAAAACAGACTTAATAATAAACACACTAAACCATTCTGGAGATATGTAAAATCAAGAAAGCATGACAATTTCGGCACACCACCACTAAAGATAAAAGGTTTCTTAGTTAAATGACAGCAAAGGAAAAGCTCAAATACTTGTTGACAACTTTAAATAAGTTTTCACCAAAGACATTTCCAACACTATGCCAAAAATGAACAAATCTCACAAATATAACTTACCAAGCCTTACCATAACAACAAAAGGCGTTGAAAAACATTTGCCAAACATAAATACATCCAAAGCAAGAGGACCAGACAACACTGCCAACTTAATCCTAAAAAATAACTACGCCCACCAACTAGCCCCTGGAATGTGAGCAATTTACCAATTGTCAGTTGACTCTGAAAGTTTACCAACAGACTGGCTAGATGCAAATGTAAGCCAAAAAAGGAGAAGTACATCTTGCAGTAAATTACCGACCAGTTTCTCCTACATCAGTTGCATGTAAACTTCTCGAAAGCATCTTCTTAACCACTTGGAAGAAATATTCTAATGAACTGAACCACGGCTTTAGATCGGGATACTCCTGCGAAACGCAACTCCTCACAACAATGCATGACCCACTACAAAACAATGTCAAAGGTACACAAACCGACTACCATTTCTAAAAAGAAACCAACAGACGAACAGCCTATCTAGCACTAGTCAGATCCATGTTAGAGTATGGTTGTGCTGTCTGGGATCCGTACTGCCTTAAAGATGTTGATGGGAATGGAACACCAGACAGCAAGATTTATATCTGGTGACTACAAAACCAGAGAAGCAGGGTGCGTCACCAAAATGTTAACTGACCTGGGTCTACCAACACTCCAAGGCAGGCGTAGTAGGAATCGGTTGACACCTCTATACAGTAGACGAGGGGTTCTTGCCGGCTCTCTCACCAAATATATTTTTAAAACCATTAAGACAAAAACGCCATATTAAAGCCAAATCTATTCCAAATTTTGAAAGTATCTACATTGTAGAAAAACTAGTATGAAATAACAGTAGATGTTTTGTAGTTGAGCAATGTAGAACAGAACAATTTAGAAATTCTTTCTTCGTAAAACAACTGTGGACTGGAATCATCTGAGTGACAGTGTTGTGTGCGGGCAATCATTGGAGAGCTTCAAGACAACTCTTGAACAATACTACTAATTTTCTAGTTGGCTCTCTCTTCCGATGCAAATTTATGCCGTAACTGGCCCTGCACTGTATACATTCAATTTCAGATTCAGAAGATACGACATAATATACCGCTGACATTAGTGAAGAACATTAGGTCAGTAACACACACGAGCTGATCAACTTTCGGTTCATGTTGATTATCACACAAGGCCCGCATTTGTCAGTGCAATTTTTGCTTTATGCAAGGAAGGTTGTGGGTTACAAACGAGAGCCAATAATATAAATGATAATAAGTTCACATTCAGATTTCGCCAAAATCACTGTTGACGACAATACCAAGTGTTGAAATCTAATACTGTCGTTTCGACCTTTGAACTTCGGATAAGACCAACTGTCATTAAATTATTTTTTTGGGGGGGGGGATGGTAAATTTAATTTTAAATTTATTCGTTGAAGACGAGGATTAAACGTTCTAGTGTAAGTGCACATTCGATTTCAATACAATTCTTCTTTATTTTTTTTGTTGTTGCTTAGAATGCATTTATTTCATTTGTTTAGTTCACTGCATCTGGATTCGGACATTTCCTGTGCTTGAATTTCACTGAATGTAATTATGCAGTAATCTTTTTAAAAAGGAATTATGCTATCACCTAAAACGTCTACTTTTTTGCATTTTATGCAATACTTAGAGCCACAAGTGTAAAAGCTGTAAAGCCAGTGGCGTCACTAGGGTTGGTGTCACCCAGTGCAGTAACTCATGGTGTCACCCCCATGGACCTCCTTCCTGCACAAAAATTCAAAATTTTATAGACAGTCATTTTGATGTCACCGACTCTGATGGTGTCACCCCGTGCAGTCCGCACCCCCTCCCCCGCACCCCCTAGTGATGCCACTGTGTAAAGCAATCAATCCAGAGCAGTAGTCCTGTATATAAAGTAGACCTGTCTATAAAGGACAATGTTGTCATGTTCCTTGACTGTTCTTTGTATACAGGTCTCACTTCATCTGAAAACTATGTCAATTTAATTTCAGGAGAGACGGATTTTCTTAAATGTCCTGTCGTAAGTTACATTTTTATTTGTCCGATACAGCACCATATGGTGAGTAAGTTAGAAGGGTCAGTATAGATTGATTTCTATCTACTACAATTGCTTGTAGAGTCAATAGTTCATCAGGAAATGTTAACCCCGCATCATATTCTATTAGAAACCAAATATACTCGTCTACATCAATTGAATTAGAAGGAATCTGGAAATAATACAATTATATATTTCTCGTCCTTGCGGCAACAATGCGCGTTTGAAAGATGTCTGAAGGTCAAAAAGTGTATCCAGATATGTCATTCGAAATCGTATGTGATACACTTGTTACAGTTTTGTTTTCACTTTTGCCATCACCGCGTGGTAGTCAGAGGCGTTATTCAAAAGCTTTTTTTTAAAAAAATGATACTGCATTATTTTTTTCTTGTAATGGCATTATTGTCACACAGTTAAAGGGAGTAGCGAATATCCGATTTAAAGGTGTCAGTTTCATTAATTGTTTTGTTGATGTTTATTATTCAGTAAAGGCGCTGACAATTGCTTGGCTCTCCTATCGGAGTTGGCGGCAAAAATATGACTACTGAATGAATTAGATTCAACAATGTGATGATTGTTTTTGAGGTAACTGTTAAACTTTTAATCTTGGTCATTACGTAATCGCATGTTATTGAATGACTAAAAGGACCAATAACCTTTGATGTCAGCCCAGTAGTATTGCAAGGTAATATCCTAAAACTTAATTATGGGGCTCCCTCTCAATAACATACCAGTGGTTTGAGGGGAATTTTGGGCCAACTGGACCCCCGACCATCAGCAGATGCAAGAGTTGCTTCGGCCATTGGTACGCCACTGTGTTAGTCCAATGGCACATTACGATTACTAATTCCATAAAGATAAATTTCGTCGACAGTAAATTCGAATATGATTCATGGCATAGATTTAGACAAACATCGCACGATTGCAAAATGTATAACCTTGTTAATTAGAGTAAGAAAGAAAAAAAAAAAAAAAAAAAACATAGAAAAGGTTACGGTAGATTTTTTTCGTCTTCATCCACATCCGTATATTACACATTAAAATACCCGTAATGATTTTAATTGTAACTACCATATTTCTTATTTTCATTCTTTATTTTGTCAAAGGTATAATTGCTTAGGCAGATCTTTTCATTTTATATCCCTAAAACTTTTTTTTATTAAAAGACAACAAAACTATTTATTTATGTTTTAATGATGGATGTATGTTCACGTAATAGGTTTTAATTGAGCATTGTATGTTCGAATGTCCTGATCCTGTCATGACCTGTCTCCACTTAGCTATACATATTTTGCTTCATAATTTCAAGTCAGAACTGATAACCACGAACAGAACGTAAATAAACACAAGCTATCTCCAGCAGAATGTGAGTCATTCTAGCTCAGCCACAAAGCACCATATTTTCCTTTAATAAATCAACACCCTACCTCCACCAATGCAATTTTTGTTTAAACATAAAATATATTATTTTGATTTTTGATAAGTAGACTGACAGCCATCACGATCATGAATTTCATTACATTTTTATATTCATGAGTTTTGCACGTTTAGCGCCGTGATACCGCACACCTTACGAAGACGCCCCCCCCCCCCTTAACATCTACAATTATAACTTTCTAGTCACTACAAAAGTTACTCATTGTCATCCAAATGAAAACTGAAAATTATCGGTTTTGGACACTCATTATATCCAAATATCATCATACGAGATAGCATTACGCCCAGAGTCCAATACTTTTGTAGACACAACCCGTAAGAAAAATTAAATAAAAATTTCAAAGTTGAGATAAATAAATAATGAATTTCAGGTTTAAAGACTGAAAATTCATCCACTTTACCCATGTCCAGCAACTGAGATTGACGATACAGCTATTTAAAATATTGCAAACAATTAAACATTTCAGAGAAGTACACCTTACAATTTGAAGATAAAATCAATAGGTATAGAGCACAGTACGATATATAACTCTGGCAAAATCAGTTAAACTTGACATTACTGATGGCAATATCAGGATGTAGAATATCGTATATACGTCTGACTTATATTAGCATACCAGAATTAGTAAAATTAAAAATATCTACTTTAGATACGAAAACTGTTGTCTAAATGCAAAATACCAATACCGAATTTTTCAATCGTTTAATGAAAAATAAATAATGGCATAGAGCTAAAAAGCTTTTAACATGGCATGTAATAACTTTGGTATACCTCCTCATCCTCATATGGGGCATATTAATGGAAAGAACACATGTTTTGTGCAAATGGTCATGAGGAAAATGTTGCTGTACATTAACGTTTTGGAGAACCTTCAGCAGATAAGATAGATGTTAACAAACATAAACATAATTACGGAACTTTAACAGTTGAATACTCGAAGCAAATACCCGCTAAAGAAATACATCCAATAATTACAAATGAATGAAAAGCAGGATGGACTTTCCTTCAACAAGATAGCAAGGGACTATGAGAAGAAGGAATGTCATGTAGAAATCAAAGTATAATATCTTATGCGATACGTAATTTAGGTGGTCAAGTACAAACTAGAAGATCTGTTATGCAGTCTGTTAGAACTATGAAATAAACCAATTACTGAAAATTTAATTTTAAGCGAAATACGAGGCGATTTAGATGGAAACATTTCAATAAGATTTCAGTAATAAAATTCATTTTCAAAGTTTGGGCTAGATTCTGCTATTGGTGGTGTTGGTATTTTGTTGTTACCTAGTGATATGCTGCTGATATAGGTGTTATAGAAGATCATAATAGCAATTTACAAAAAGTCATCAGATATATTCAGCATATGAAATAATGAAATTCAAATATATGATCAACAGTCTGGCGATTTTTGTTTATTCCCCTTTTACTTTGTCGACGAATATATTTGTATTAATTTCTTCACCACCATCACGACCCCCTGTTTCTCCGCCTAGTGGCATACAACATTTTTAAATATTTCTGGTGCCATACTAAAAGTTGCTGCTATCCTACCTTTAACTGTAAAAATAGCTGCAATTGTTTCGCCTGTATCAAAACATTTTTTAAACCCTTCACTAATGGTAACTTTTCTTTAACTTTGAGACTTACTTTGCCGAAAGCTTATCTAATGTTGCGTTCTCAATCAGTTAAATGTCCAGCAATTTGTTTTGCTTTAAGTATTATACAATTTTATCTTTTCAGTTGCAAATGTTTCTTTGCTATTATCCCGTTGTATCTCTATATGCTTGTCATATATTTCAAGATCTGCTTATTTGATATTATTTTTTATTCTGCTGAGTTCATTGCATCTGCACAACCTCTAAATTCTCTCTATTCTTCCAGTGTATACGACCTAGAAGATGGTAAAATGGTTCATTGTGTTAATTACTTACCTTTCTATCTCCTATGGATTTGTATTGGCTGTCTTTGTGACACAGATACATCCAAATGATATTTTAAAGGTATACGTGCAAGTTTATCATTTGATAGTTTCCGTTTAGTTCTTTATTTTGTCCAGCTGAAAGTTCCGCGAGTCAGTTCAACTTTTTGCGTAGCTATACAGGGAACTGATAGCATCTTGTTTGGTTTTTTCTTATAAGATATTGTATAGGATTTGTGCTTTCGTTCTGGTAATACAATGTTTTATTTTTAGTATTTAATTGACAACTGTTTGATTTATATTGTGTGTTTAGAGATTCTTTGTATTAATCAACAAAACCTACAAGTTCCTTGAGGGTTTCATTTCAACTCAATAAAAGAAATGTATTATAATACAGGATTTCATTTATTGCATTATTATCATGATATCCATCAAAATTATATTCTTCGTAACCAAGGTTTTTAAATGGCATTGTTGTTATACCTTTGAGTCACATACTTTTCTGCATGTTTTCTATTCTTTTGCCACCAATATGTAAAATTATTCATATTATTTTGCCTCAAACATTTTTATGTGACCTATAACAAAGATCACAGTAGCTGTTTTGGTGAACTCTGAAGTGACCTTTTTGTGCCGTATTTTGGACATATCGTACACATCAATTGATATAGACTACTTTATTTCGGTCAAATTTTACTTCCATTACTGTAATAAGTTCACTTTTCAAAAGTTTCTTAAAGTGAGCAAGGAAATAACCGAGAATGAAATAAGTCACGAGAAATTTTTAATTTTATAGTTACCAATAAGAAGTTCGCTACCTTGTCTTATTCATATTTGATAGAGCCACTGCCTGTTACAAATCATTTTTAAAAGGCTATTTTCATTTCATATGCAGTAAACAGTTCATACAAACAACTGCAATGAGATATCATATACGGACTGAATGTCATCATTACAGATGAATCAGGGAAAGTAATAAATATCTACAGTACGGCTGCGACGTTTGTATTCCATGATAAGTGAAGAACACAACTGGAGAATTATCTCGAAGAGAGCCTTTTGATTTTAATTTAAAATGTCTGGAGAAAACAGATGATAAAGATGAAGCAGCTATATTCACCAATAAATAATGACGTAAACCTAGAAAACCCAACCGTATTTTAATAATGACGTAAACCTAGAAAATCCAACCGTATTTTAAATTTAGCGGATCCGGTAAAACACCTTATGCAGCATTCAAAAACCTGCACACTCACATACGCATTACCTTGGGAGATACAGATTTGAAAGATAAAAAAAAAAAAAAAAAAAAAAAAAAAAAAAAAAAAAAAAAAAAAAAAAAAAAAACCCAAAAAAAACGGAAAAGCTTCTTGTCGATAATTGACAATCATTTTGAACATAGTTCGAATAGCAACAGCAACAACCCAAAATGCCAAGAAAACAAATATCTCGTTCCCCAGCAAAGCAGAAAGAGAGGACAATAAGATTTCAGATGCTCAAGACTCGCTGACCGAGAAATTAATTTATTTATCAAGTACTGTGTAGTCTTTTCAAACTGTTAAAACGAGACCTGTAGAAACATAAAACCATGCTTACAACCCATTTAACAATGGATAAACAGTGACATATGTTCCTCAAAGTAGGGCATGGAAGAAATTAAAAAGGGACTAGAAAATTATAATACTAAAGCAGATAATTTAAGAGTATGTTTTTGTCACGGTTGTAATAGGCGCTAGTGTGTTTTTGCGATATAAGTATGTGGGATCAGAAAGAGAATCAAAACGACATGCAAACAGTTGAAGAAATTGCAGAAGTTAGCTAATTACATAGCTAATAATCTCTGCTTATCGAAAATGTATAACGTCTCACAAATAGAAATGTCTTTATCCAAGGCAATATCGTATTATATGTAATACACCAAGTAGTAAAAACCCTAACAAATGCTTCGAGCAGTAATTGCTAAGTTAAGACCCAATGATGTAGTTGTACCTTTTATTCTTGTTACGTCCATATCTATAACAATTAAAGTAGATGCTAACATACAGTTAAGAACAATCTGAGAAGAATGCTTATTATACACCTTTTTTCTATCGTAATATCTGTAAGCAGAATGATTACAAAATTACAATGGCCATTAAATTGATATGTCGACGGGTATCACCGACAGCAAACAAAATACAGCATGGAATAAGAGATGAAATAATCTGCAAATTGAAAACATGAATCGCTAACGCACATAACACTGGTACAAAAACCTATTGAATTTAGATATTATCGTTTATCATTTTGTTCTTCCTCAAAATTTAGATTTACAATTACGCTGGATGTAGCATCTAAAGTGATAGTATATACTAAAAAGGACTATGAATTGGATAATATTTGTCTTTAGCACGAAACGGTTACTTCTAACATGGGAAAATTATTGATGGCAAAACGTACCTACATGATGATAACTGGGATTCAAGTATGATGCATAAAAAATGTACCAGATGCAATAAAAATGGTATAGTGTCACGGAATTGTATCAATCCCTCTATTTATTAAATACATGTACTCGGGTTTCGTTTTTTGTGTGATTATGTATATTGTACAATATTTCGAAATAGTGAGTTCGGTTCATCCCTGCCGCACGCGCGAAGTGCTCTTGATGGGAGAAACCGATTTACATCTAGCGCACGGACGATGTACGGCTGCATCGTCTGTATATAAATGCCTCACCGTAAGGCGATATCTTCACATTACGAAACGTCTTGTCAGTAAGCAGTCTACTCAGTACAGGAGCCCCCTAGTTCCAAAACGTCAGATAAAGAGAGGAAGAATTACAGATCAAACGAACGGAAACGAAACGGACTTTGAATTAAGGCCATGGAGCAATTAAAAGAAATTAATGAAATACAAAAGAAATGGAATACAATATGCGATGATGAGACTCCTTCCTGTTCAGCAGGGAGAAAGGACAGATCGACAAAATTGCGATATTGAGACTCCTTCCTGTGATCAGGGAGAAAGGACACTCGCCATACTGTATGGATTAAAAGATGACTTAACGCAATGGAAAACGGACTTAATGATTCATATTACGTAAGAAATATTTAAACAACTTAAACGAATGCGAAGAACACTTATTAAACAGTTTAATATTATTAATTTAACTTTACCAATAAATATTATAGCTAAATTTCCAAAATTTACTGATTACGATTAAATTGACTAAACTAAACAATTATTCATGTATTACTTCAATAAATTGTTATTAAATTATTAAATTATTAGTAACCTAACTATAGCCATTTAATATTATATTTACGATCAAAATTGTCATTCATGTATTAGACAAGAAACTCGTGGCACCTGAGCTAGTGTTCACGTGATTGCGAAAGCGTAGTGTGAATGCTGCTCGTGCCTAATTAAGATCTCAAACAACCTATGCGCAAAGCAGAAACAGTATAATAGATATCTATTTATTAAAACTATCCTTAATAGAAATTAAATATGAATTAATTTAATTTAGCATTTTTATTTATTAAACTTTAGACTTATAGGAAACTCTGATTATGAATTAAATAACAACTCCAGAAATTTGATATATTAGAAATAAGATTTGAATGGTGTACAAACCCTTACTCAAAATTTAATAAAAACGAAATTTAATAAAATTAATACAAGAAACACACACATATGGAAAAAAAACCCATGAACACATAAAATACTATAACTTTTGTCACAAGGGGTTTACTCAAATGATGTCATGGGGAAGTATGTTCAGGAACGAGCTACGAGGCCATCGCTTCACTCTCCGGTTCTGTTTTTCCTGCTGTTCGAAAACTTCCCCGGCCGTTTTGTCTTGAAACATCAGCAAACCAAGGATGTAGTACAGGTACATTATCTAGGAACATGTTCACATTGTGTTGATATTTCCATGGATCTGTACAGCATATTATCTATGAACTTGTTTACACTACACTGTGTTGACATTTACTGGGATTTATACAGGTACAACACCTATGAACATGTTTAAAGTGAATTGATATTTACAGGATTTCTTATAGGTACATTGTCTCGGAACATGCTCAACGTGTGTTGATATTTACATGAGTTTTACAGATACATAATCTAGGAACGTTGACAGTGTGTTGCTTTTACATGAATTTTTACGGGTGAAAAAATGTGACCAAATCCCAGTGTAAAATAACTTAAAATCATGCAGAATTGCCGCTTTCAGCAATTTGCCCCAATACAGTTTTTATTTCCAGTTGATGAGGGATCCATGTTCTTTCCCAAATAATATATGTTGAGAAAAAAATTAGTGTTTTTCTTCTCAATTCTTTCACTTTCAGCTTCCAAAACAAATTTAATCTGGAATTAATAATATTAATCCGAAGGCAAAGAAAATGACTATCAAATTGCGTTTAAAGAAAGCAATATGTGTCAAGCTGTGTTTGGAAATCGGCTAATTCCCATAAAAATATTTCCATGTGAACATAAAATTAAGATGTTATTAATTTGTTTCAACATTATAAAAGATATTAACGTTTTAATAGTAGATGCATAAACGAAACATGCTGATGTCAGATAATACCAGAGGTAAACGTCCGAAAACATGGCCAATTAAATCCGTTATAGTCTATAGCAATGCATATTATGGTAATCATACGTTATAAAAATAAAAAAACAATGCTCGTTAGGTGCCGGATTCGCGACGGAAAGGGTTCGAGGTCGAATGGAATAGGCTTGGTATGTCACTTTTCCTTTTTATTGTTGAGGGGGGAGGGGTGGTAGTATTTCTTTGTCAGTGATGGCGGGGTAGACTAATTGTTTTTTTTGGGGGGGGGGGTATATGGACAATAGGCCATTAGCGCCACCAAATTTTCTCCGGCAAGTATGCGGAATATTGACACCCGGGCATATGTACTGCACTGCAGCCTAGTCAATTTTATTGCGCAATTCCCAAGAATTCGTGCTGGTTAAAATTTGGTGATTTGTTTTAATTACCTGTGACCACCTCTTCCTGCCCCTGACCTTGTACCTGTCCTTCAGATGGACCACCATTTTGGAACCTCCCGGCATGCACCACGTCAGCCTGCCGCCATGTGGGGTGCTCGTCTTGACAGGGCACCGGTTCCAGTCGATATCACCTTTGGCAACAGACCTAGTTTTAGACACTACAATTCGTGAACATTTTTTCATTTTAAAAATAAAAGAGTGTGTCAAAAAATAGGCATTTAATTCAAATTTCTTTTTTTCATGCATCGTACAGCATCTTTTAAGACTGAATATTTCTTTGTTTGAATTTCTGCTGATCTAATTTGTGAAACTATTTAATTTTTATTCAATAATTCATTTAGTCAAAAGACACAGAAGGGTGCCTCTTCTGTCGTCAAAAAGAAAGTCTTATTTTTCCCTTCACGTACCCACTTTTGCTTCTAGTCCCTTTCCTCTGCCCCAGTCTGATTATTT
>JAECUM010034854.1:0-12978 GCA_016617855.1 Megalonaias nervosa
GAACAAATTGATCCCTGGCGAAATTCGAATCAAGACTTAAAGATGTATACCTGCAGGCAAAAATCTCCCTTGAAACAAAGTAGATTAGATTACTTTCTCGTATCTGAAGACATTAATATGAATACAGTTGATGCGTGTATCTTACATGGATAAAAGTCTGATCATTCAGCTATTGCTCTGAGTGTGGCTTTCTCAACGTGTTCAAGGGGAAAAGGATATTGGAAATTTAATGCCCAACTGTTGAGGAACATTGAGGATACTGATTTGGTCAAAGAGTGTATAGCTGACACTGTAAATGAATATTATGTAGGGGAAAATAAAGATGACTCCCTCCGTGTTTCTCTTTCCTGTAATGATCAAATGTTCTTTGAAATATTGAAAATGAAAATAAGATCTGAAACTATATGTTTTTCTATTAAGAAACCAAACGAGAAACGGGAAAAATTAAAGAAAATTGAACAGGAAATAATAGAAATGTATGGGGAACTGTCGAATAACATAGACGGGGAAACTCTAGAAAATTTAGAGGAAAAAAAAAAGCAGCATTAGAGGAATCTAGGAAAAGATACATAGAGGGTGTTATTTTAAGATCTAAAGCCAGATGGTATGAATTTGGAGAAAAAAGCACAAAGTACTTTTTAAATCAAGAAAAAAGAAATTATGTCAATAAGACAATAAAGGAAATTATTTTAGATGATGGGACAAATTTATCTGATCAAATAGATATTTTAGAAGCCCAAAAACAGTTTTATATGGAATTGTACAAAAGTAGAATTGTTCAGCTTGATGACGAGGAGACTCAAGAAACTCAAAATAGTTCATTTAACCAAAATAGATTTTTTAATCACAATATTAAACTCAGTCAAGAGGAAAGAGAATCGTGCGAGGGTCTGCTTACAATTAATGAATGCGGTATGTCTCTAAAACGGATGGGAAACGGAAAAAGTCCTGGCTCAGATGGATTCACTGTAGAGTTCTATAAATTTTTCTGGAAGTCTCTTGGGGGATTCCTTTGCAGACCAGTAAATTACGGATACACTGTAGGAAAACTTTCAGTTTTCACACTCAAGGAGTCATAACATGTCTACCAAAGGAAGACAAAGACAGAAGATTTTTCAAAAATTGGAGACTTATATCACTTTTAAATATTGACTATAAGATTGCTTCGGGAGCCATTGCAGCCAGGATCAAAAAGGTTCTTCACTCAATAATCAGTGATACCCAAAAAGGATTTATGAAGGATAGATTTATTGGAGAAATTACCAGGCTACTATACGATATCATGAATCAACTTGAGAATGAAAATAGATATGGTTTATTATTATTAATAGACTTTGAAAAAGCCTTTGACTCAATTGAATGGACCTTTGTGGAAGAAGCTTTAGAATCTTTCAACTTTGGTGATTCCCTTTTGTAAGTGGTTTAAGCTGTTTTGTAATGACTCTAAAAGTTGTGTTATAAATAATGGGCATATGTCATCTTTTTTATACTTGAAAGAGGATGTCGTCAAGGAGATCTCCTTGCACCTTACTTGTTTATTATCGGTGTTGAGATTTTAGCTATAACTTTAAAGCAAAATGAGGATGTACGGGGACTGATCTTTGAGTCAATGAATATAAATTGGGTCAGTATGCCGATGACGCTTTTATTCTTCTTGATGGATCTCAACTTTCTCTTAAAGCAACTATGAATATCTTGTAAGGCTTTTTTCTATTATCTGGGCTTAAATGTAACATAACAAAAACAAAAGCCATTTGGATTGGAAACAAGAAATTTTCTAATGAAAGAATATGTCCCGATATGGGCCTAATTTGGTCCTCCTCTAACTTTACACTCCTTGGCATAGATTTTTCGCCAGATTTACAACAAATAGTGGAAATTAGTTATATGAAGAAACTAACAAAGGCAAAACGAATATTGGCAAGCTGGAGTCAAAGACATCTGTCAGTAGTTGGTAAGGTAATTGTTGTAAAAACCTTACATCTTTTCTCAGCACCTCCAAATCCATCAGCAAAAGTTGAAGCAGAACTAAATCGTACATTATTTAAATTTGTATGGGGTGGAAAAGTAGAGAGAATTAAACGTGATATATTAGTAGCCCCAGAGAACGAGGGAGGACTCAATATGACACATATATTCTCATTTATTAGGTATATTAAGATAAGATGGGTAAAAATATTGCTGGAAAATGAAAATGGAGCTTGGCAGAACTTAGTCAATACAACTATACTCAGAAATAAAAAGGATATTTGGAATTTGGGGAGAAGGAAATTAGAAAAACTTAGTAAGCTCATTAAAAACAGTTTTTGGAGAGATGTCATTTTGGCAGTATCTTATTGGAAAAAGGAACCACAAAGTCTAAATGAGTCTGTACCCATGAGTATTTTAAATTTTGTCCCCCCTAGAATGTTCTATCAATACAAATCCTGGACAGAAGCCGGTTTTGAAATTTTGAATGATCTAGTAGATGATCATGGTAATTTAATACCTTTTGAAATGATTAAACAAAAAACTAGAAGCGATGACTTCTTGAAATACTTCTCCTTAATATCCCAAATTCCAAAAGCATGGAAAGAAGCCATAAAAAACCATTTAGCACATAATAATTTTGATAAGCAGGAGGATAAAATAATGAACGTGCAAAAACATAATTCACTCAAGTTTGTTTACAAAGATCTTTTAAAAAAGGCTAAAAAGCAACATACTGCTAAGCAAGAATCTTGGATGCAAGTACTAAATAAAAATATAAGTAGTGAGGAGTGGTCTGAGATTTATAGCCGGGCGAAATGTTGTACCAACGATACCAAGTTGATCTCTTTTAACTTTAAATTAATCCACCGAATAATCGCTACTAATGATTTTTTGAAAAGAATTAACATATTGGATGACAACAAATGTACGTTCTCTAAGAGAGAGAATGAAAGTATTGAACATCTCTTCTATGATTGCAATATTACTTCACAGTTCTGGTACAGTTTTATTGAACATTTTGCACCTTCTTGCCCAAATATTGTACATTTGTCCAAAAAAGAAACACTTTTAGGAAGTGCACAACTGGACAGTTTGTGTAGTTTATTGCTTATTTTGGCAAAATATTATATTTATACTTGCAGATTTAATATGCAAAATCCTTCCATTTATGCTTTTAAGCAGAGAGTTGGAATGTATAAGAACATTGAAAAATATGCTGCTAAGGTAAATAAAAAAGAGGATTAATTTCTTCAAAAATTGACCTCAACAAATGAATAGGTAACTTGTATCTGATTGGATGGTAAACAGGAACAAAACATTGTTTTCAAAAGTCTATGTCACCTATATGTATTCGTCTATTTAAATTGAGTATCTAAAGAGATTGTGTGTCATATGCATGTGTGCATGTGTGTGTGTGTGTGTGTGTGTGTGTGTGTGTGTGTGTGTGTGTGTGTGTGTGTGTGTGTGTGTTGTCTTTTTTATAGATTATATTTATTATCCCTAGTTTATCTGGAAACAATAAATGTTTGATTGTAAGGTGACCTTGGGATGGTTCCCCGACCCAATGGTCAACCTATTACGGGGATAATAAAAAAAAAAAAAAATTATCTCAATTGTTTTTCTGGTGGAAAACCAATATGACTATATCATATTATTAAAGTCTGGTGAAACCTTTCCAACGCCTCCTGGCTTTCATGGTGATATGCAGAGGACTTGATCTGTTGAATACCTAATTTCTGCATAACGTTTTGGAAGATCCCTGATATGAAATTAGGCGGACTTAGGATAAATTAATAATTTCCTTTCTATGTGATTTAAGTACCACACTTGGATATGTCACTTATTACTCGTCTTCAGCGGGTACCTCATACGGTCTTCATTCTCTCATCATGACCCGTATTTTCCAAAAATTAGCATGTAGGTACCACTATAAAATCCGCTTCGATAATATCCATCTGAAACAAACAGGAGAACTCAGGATACTTTCCGGTTCGACGATAAGTGATTGTCGTTTGTCACCCTGAGTAGAAATAAGAGAACGAGTAGTTACAATAGGATCAAACTGATCAATACCTATTGATTGATCTGTAATAAGGCAAAAGTGACTCATCAAAAGCCTGACCGATACGTGTGTCAGCAGAAGGAATAGCTTCCAGATCAACTTCATTCTCATGAGCTCAAGAGTTTGTCTTGGCCTCAATAGGCAAAAACATCATAGCATCAATAGTCACTTGGGCTGAAACTAAGTCTAATGTTAAATTAACATCATGAAGTGGAATTTGCATAAAACCATATTCTACTCCCTGAGCGAGACCACTTTCAGAAGAAGAAGACTTTCCAGACACAAGCGATGTACGTGGTAATAAAAGACTCTGAGAAACCCATGTGTCCCTTAATAGTTTCACAAGGATAGGATTGGTCGAATCACCAGTAAGTGATATAAAATCTTTCTACATGGATGGTTCAGAAATTCTCCATAATAAAATAAGACTCGGGTTTGTTGTACCCCACAAATGTATCGTTTGCAGCACATGACAATGACCTTGACCTATGAGAAACAAAAGCATTTGGAATTGCAATGTCTTCAGTTTAATGCTTATCTTATTTAGCTTAAAGCAATCGGAAATGATGTGGCTTTTTTGTTCCAATAATTGCACGTAGGAAGAGATAAGGATTTCTGACTAGTCTTATCGGACGTTGGATTCTTATTACTTGTACCAGATTGAAATTTGTAAGCACGTGCTTGAGACTAAATGGGTTTCTTGTTAATCATCTGTTGAGAAGAAAACGTACTGACAAATGAAACTATGTGACACAAGGAATATTCATTAACTCTAAGAGCAACGTTTTGTAAAGGATCTATCTTGTGCTCATCAAGGTAAATTTGGCATCACTATGGATGTAGTTCTTGACCTCTTCGACGAATAATAATTGTCTAAGTTTGCCATAAATTTTATTAATCATTTTTGATACATACCATCTTTTAAATAGTTGTTAGTTTTCCTAGCAAACACGACATGGGTTCGGCTATTTTCCTTTTTCATGCAATTACAAAACCTCTGTCGATATACCTCAGGTACTAACTCAAAACACTTCAACATACTCCCCTTGACCAAACCATAAGCAGCATATCCATCTACTGACTATAAAATATAAGCTTCACGAGCTTTGCCATTAGGTACATATTGTAATAACAAAATCCAGTGCTCTCTTAGCAATCTTAAATTCTCCGCAATTGTTTACTTATTGTTTTAACATAAAAAACTGAATTGTTATGAGTGAAGCGTCGTTTGTTTGTCAGTTCTATTTTTTGTTTATTTTAACTGCATTTCAATCACGCTTTCTTCGTTTTGTAATTCTTCCTTTTACATTTACGCTTTTCTTTCTTGTTCCTCAGTTTGCATCTCTCTTTCTTTTTCCTACATTTTCATTTTCATTTCTTCTTTTCCTTTTTGTAAGTTCATCTCCATTTATATTGTTTTCTTTTTTTTAAAATTTGTCTGTTTCTTTAATTTTAATCTTTTTCTTGCTCAAGCTTCTTAACTTCATTTTTTCTTGTATCGTAATTTCAATTCCATAACTTGGAGGTTAAAAATAGATGAAAACTTACTAATCATACCTAAAGCACATTTATCAAATATATTCTCTTCTAACAGATATTGTACCAAAATATGTTGTATTTCTTGCTTAAGCAGAAGATGGCTTTGTCTCCAAGGATCATATATTGTCTGGCAAGATGGAGCAATTACTGTTACTGGGTAAGATTTATAATAAAGGTCTACACTTTAGATGAATTTGTGCAAACATGTTGGTTACACTATGAAAATAAAATACGAGGGATAGAAAAATGTCTGATATAAAATAAACCTCAAATATTCCTAACATTCGTATCTCGGAGGAGACCCCAATTTCTGTTACGATTTTATGCACACACACTAAGAAAAGAACAAAGCATAACCAACAAGATTTGTTAAACTTAACAAATAACTTAATTATCAAATTTATAAATGAATTTATGATAGGAACGTACAGTATTATGAAGTGAATCCGAACTAATCCTTATAAAGTTCTATAAATGTCCAAATGAATGAAAACTTCTGTTTAAATTTTAAAATCGGAAATGTACTGGACCGCCAAGAATCGTGACGTTATCAAGATGATGTTGTCCAGGACTCCCTCGAATAATTAGCAGCAGTTCCAGGATAATGTAATAGTCCAAATAAGGAGCACTATTTTTACTGAACATTCCAAACAAATGTTTTTCCTCTCAAATCATATGTACTTACAACAGAAAACACGTTTGCAGACCTACAACATTAAGGAAAGAAACGAAGATGACTCCAAAACTCGGAATAGAAACACGTCAAGGAATCAATATCGAACTAAGGATATTTTGTTCCATTTACAACCATGAATAAGAATTACAACGATTAAATAAACTAAACTCGTGTGCCAGGAGTTTGAATGTCGCACTTGTAGGTCAAAAGGCAGCTGGAATAATGGGACAGGTCAGGAATCATCGGTCATAATCCACTTATGAATGACAGTGATGATGTCCTTTTTCCTTTTGATTGCTATAGATCTTTAGTAATGGAACTGCGCCAGTATATAATCGGGGTTTCATTACCGTAGATAATAGGAATAAGCTGGCATACACACCAACACTAAAATCAGTGGTGTACAGAGATACTTAACAGCAAATAGAAACATTCCTTATTTTCCTGCAAAAAATGAAAAACAAAGCAACAAAGTAGCACGCTCCCTATAGTAATAGCCTTTGGGGAAATGTATGCTTAATTACTTTGAATAACTGTCATGACCGGAAAATGCTACATACAATATATCTTCTAACTTTAAATGTCTTAAAATAAAAAAAAAAGAGTCAATCCAATGCGATCATATTGATTGTCAACTCAGTACTTTATTTATCCCAATCAACCTAATCATCATAAGAAAATTTTTAGTGAGAACTTCATGTCTCAACGGCCGTCCATTCAAGAGGAATATTGGTGGAAATATTTTCATGATGGCCGCTCTGGTGACAGTATTCAATGTCGAAGTGCATGCCTGATAGATTCCAGGTTTAGTTTTGGTCCAGCTGGACATGAAAAGAAGTCATTTTTTGAAAACCCCATGACGATACAACCAACCACACAGAAGCAGTATTAATAACGCGATTTTTAACTCGGCTGTGATGGCGATCGTATTGGATATAAAATCTGTCAAATGTGGAAAACTTCAAAAATATGCATTGATAACGCACTTTCCATTGATGTCTCAAAACAATGGACCAAAGATCCTCAGCCAAGAGAACACAAATCGTGCGTGTGCGATGAGGTACATTTCGTGATGCCTTGCGTGTCTCAAGGTTAAACTAGTTGGCCTTAAAATGTATTCCCTTGTACTCCCCAAACCACCCAAAAGTCAACAAACAAACAAACCGGTGCATACCACAATACAAAAACTGTGTTAATAGTCGAGGTTGCAAAATTGCAAAATAACAATACGATCACCGTGAAACAAAAACAATACTGAATAAAAATTGCATCATAGCTAGAATTTTACTTATCAAACCTCGCATGGACAATAAAGATCGGCAAAGAATGAAAAACAACAATACCTTCATCGTAAAAAATGAAAATGTTAATTTATTCTGTTATATCAACATATTATCTAATACCACTGAAAATAGTGGTTGTGAAAATAAGGGATATATTTTTAAAATCTGGTGCCTTCTGGGTAGTTTACAAGAGATACATTTACATACATTATATATAGAAGGAAATGCTTTTTTTGTTTCTGGGAGGAGGGCCTTATTTCTTAGGTGCAGAAGGTACTTCCCAATTTTAATGTGATTTGGTAATGTATTTAACACCAAAACAGATCACAATGACCTAATATTACCTGAACAGTATGGTACACGTCATGGCACTTACATTCCCAAAGTAACATGGATCTACAGGGAAAGGTACCTTACAAACTGAACGGAAACCATAAGATAAACGTGTCGAAAACGGGAGGACAGGATGGAAAGACTTTATTAAATAAAAGGCCAGGATCAATTTGCTCTTTGATTAAAAAATGTAAAACCGTTTGTTGCAAAGCCTACGTCCATTTCAACAGAATTTTAATCAGTGGTATTGACAAAAAAAAAAGAGTGAAACAAACTTGTTAAAGGAATATTTTTGTGTAGATAATGTATAGGCCATGGATTGGACAACATGTTAATTAATGTTATTATCAATCTATTTCCAATCAAAAATTTACTAAAGACAACAATGGAAGGACAAAAGAATGCACGAATTTTGTATTCTTTTTATTGTGGGTTTAACATCATTTTGTACCAAACGATGGGTTATACAAGCAACCTACTTAAGTGGTGGAGGAATAAAACGGAAGAAAACCCAGAAACCACCAACCTATGGAAAGTCACATGCTAGCATTGATGGGACAATTTATCACAGTTTGTTCATCCATCAGCAAGTGAAATACTCCATTTTTGCAAACAAAATTCTCAAAAGTACGCAAAATCACAGCATTTTCATGGTCATACTTCATCCATTTATATGCATTTTTCCAGCGTTTCTGACACTTTCTTATTAAAGCATATTTACGATTGCACTTTATCTTCTCATCATCCAATTGATGACATTTCAGCGGTACCTGCACACTATGCAAAATCTTCCACATCTTTCCATTTGTCACTGTACAATACACTGAATGATTATCAACATAAAATAGATCTATTAAAACATGTTTTTATACATTTGGGTGATTTGTTGAATGAGCCAATGCTACATTCTCCAATGTTTCACATTTGATGTGATTTGTCTTGCACATATCCACTTGTTAACTGTTATGAAAGCAACTGATATAAATTTCCACTGGTCCAACTGACTGGTAACTGCTGTGGATTTTAGTGATCCATCTGTTAACTCACTGACCTTAGTTTAAGCGATTCTTATAAATTTCAAGCTCTGAATTTCACCTAGATTTGCTGAAAGCATCGAATCAGATTGAATTTCAGTTTCATGCACAAAATGTAAATTTCTGTCTTGGTAAGCATTGCAAATCTAATGTGCCTGTACTGTAGTATTTCCAACTACATTTATTGATTTTTAATTATTTAATCGGTTAGATGTAACACATAATATAAAAACAAGTAGGCTCTTTAGTGCTGAGATAATTGGGGTAAAGTGACTTGCCCATTGATACACAATAGCAGGGAACCTTGGCTTATCCAAGGATGGGATTTGAGCATGCACCCTTAAGGTCACGAGTTTACTGCCTCTATTAGTCGCAAATTTCATCAAATTCTCTCTAATAGAAAATATTCTGATAAATGTTATAACGGCTGGCCAGATGAACACGGAATTAAAACTGGATTCATTCAATATTTGTCACCATTTAAGCTTGCGACTTCATGTCTTATGTATTTCATGATAGAAAAGAGTCAAGCCAAGGTAAACATGACAGACATATTTTACACATGCAGATTGACATGCATTTATTTTGTCATGGAAGAAAAGTAATACCAATATGTAATATGGACTCTGGCATCAAAATGTTATCTTTCTTTATAAACGTATTTGACCACTGGAATGCAAAATATGAAACATGGTTGTGATGCCAATACACTGCTTACAGACGCATAATCTAACACGTGCAAGCGTAATGCACTTCCTGATTGGTCGAACGCAAAAACCGATGGCAGTAAAAGCTGTAATACTTTAATATATTGTTTTCTTAGTGTGATGATATTATTTCCATTAACGATAGTGCTATGAAAAATTACATTTCTCATCTAATTTGACAATGGTTTCAATATGTGTTAGGACGGGGATAACAGTCTTTTGTTAAAATGGGGATAACAGTTTTGTGTTACAAAGGGAACAACACTATTGCTAGAATAGGGATTACAGTCTTGCGTTACGATGGATATAACATTATTGATTTGGTGTGAGAATAACAGTCCTGTGTTTGAGGAGTTTATGATATTAAAGATGGTTGTACTGCAATATGTCATCATCACTGGTAAAACTCCCTGTGTGGCAGTCAAACAACCAATAACAATCCTTAATTTGCTTACATACAACACTGTTATCCTCCAGTTCTAGTGCAGGGTACTATAACTCTGATGCATATTCAGAAAACACTGAAGAAGAACAAACCACTGCACATACAAGTCTTCAGTTTCACAATTCTTGTGCAAGCATTTGCTGCTTAAATTTCACTTGTCAGAAATAAATGAAATCGTGCTCATGATTAGATTACACATATGTAGGCCTTCAATTTCTCAATTCTTATGCAAGCATTTTCACTGAAATTTCGCTTATCTGAAATAAATGAAATCAAGATCACCATTATACTACACAGATCTAGAATACATAAAGAGATTTTCACACTGCCTATTATTAGGAATTCCTTACCAATTTCTTATAGCAAGATGGACTTCCCTTTGACTAATCTTCCTATAAAACTGGAAATACTTCCTTCTTTAAAAATAACTGTAAACAAACATTGTTGCATACGTGTGCAAAAACCTTTGGTCAGATTTGTAAATTTGAAATTAGTATTTCTTTTAAAGTTAAAGTTAACGGTGAACCTTGTTTTGATGTTGCTCTTTGTTTGTACGCTTTACCACATCTATTAAAGCTGAGTATATGATGTGCATATTATTATTATTATTATTATTATTATTATTATTATTATTATTATATAAATGATGCACTGTTTTACTAGTGTCTTTCACTATGTTCAATTATAGCAACTAAAGGTGCAAAGAACTTGTTACAAAAATGAAAAGGAGATCAAAATTAAATGCAGTTTCTACTCACTGACACGGAATAGCTAGGTATTTGAATCTTAAATGAAATAGCTTCAATTGTTTATCCTAGAAATAAGGCTAGAAGGTAAGCCAGAAACGTACCCTGTATGCTGCAGGAAAATAACATGACCATTCCCAAAACTCAGACGAATCGGCAATGTCCAATATTTTGTAGCTTTTGTAATTTTTAATTTTGTCAGGGTTTTTGTTTAGCGCAAATTGAGGTCATAATTTCCAGAAACAAAGTACTTGCTTAAGACAACTTTCCTAGTTACCGTTCAAAAGGATCTCTTCTTCTTTTAATCCGACCTCAGTGGTCATAATGATTTGTTTCTGATCTGAACATGTCTCTACCTTTCATCTGATCATATTCTTCCTCACTGCCATTCATTGCATTACCATATAAAATAAACAGAAATGTTGCTATTTTTTTTAAAAAAATGTAGTTAACTGATATCAGTTAAAAGTTATACATATTTTCTTCTGTTTACAGTATAACTGACCGTTTGATAGTGTCCAATAATATTAGCATATCTCAACCAAATGTCACTGAAAAGTACATTTATTCCCAGCCAGCCAGTCTGATACCAAAGCTCTCAAGGACACAGCCTTAGTGGTCGAACATAAGTAAAATGGCCAAAAGACCCCCTGTAATGATTCCCCAAGACGTACCCTATTTTTCCAAGATTTTTCAAACTGTGGAATAGCTAAATTGTGATTTTAGTAAACAGACATGAATTCAGCGTGACTGCTTTTATTATTTTGTGAAAAGAACTTAGTTTTGATATGTATTTAAATAATCATGTACTATATATTTATTTTTATTTCTACCAATTTGAAATTATAATTTGTCTAATCCTTCTAAATATATACTAAGGTAGATCACAACTAAAACCAAACAGCATTTCTTTCACATTAATAAATTTGAAAGAACAACATAACCATCCGACAGAAATTATCCCCTCATTCGAATCAATAAAGCAAGCCTGTTTTTGATCACACAGTGCCATCATGAAAGGAAAAAAAAAAAATAAAAAAAATAACAATTTGCTTTGTAACAATTACAATTATAAATCTTTCACAGTTCTACGAAAGTCGGTGCACACATTCTCTGATATCATGTGTTGGAAGCGTGAAATCTTAATATTAGAAACACAAGTATTGCGTGAATCTAGTTCACAGTAAATATAATTAAAGTCTACCTCCGGTCCATTATGAATTTGTCCCCACCTCCTTTCTGTAAACGTAATCATCATGCACAGTTACAATCTAGCTGAGGATTATTTAAATCTTTAAGTCTTATAAACGTCAAACCAAGCATTGTCCGCTGACTCATTTTCCCCCACGACTTGTCCCCTTATTCATAATTTTGTTAACCCTGGCCAAATTACACAACAACTAAAGGCTAGACCTATTTAAACTGGCAGAAAACCAGCATGGCTAATAAACAGCTATCATTGTAATTATCTTGTGAAAGTATTGCCCCTCCAATATGCTAAAATTTGTTTTGCAAAACGAATACAAATACAAATATTTAAGAAAGTGTTTAGTGTATAGATTTCTTCGTCTTATCATCCTTTAACCGATTTCAGCAACCCCGGCTTCCATTGCATTCTAGCTGACTGAAATGTAGGTCAACCGAACTTAAACATACATCCTTTATACTTCTGTTAGAATTCGAGTTTACTGCAAAAAGACACCAAGGAAAGTAAAATCCGACTAGCGCAATATGACTTTAATTTGTAGGGAAAATAAAACGATATTGGTTGCCAAGTGTGTGAGATATTCCCAAAAACAAGACATCTGGTTCCCTTGTCAGTCGACCAGCAAAAACGCTACACAACGCGGTTGTTTAGGCAGTAAGACGGCGACCCAAACACATCAATATTAATGGTCGATGTCTTGTATTGTAGGACTAAGAAAAAGACAAGCCCCACCATCTTCGATAAAAAGGTTATTTTGCAAGGATGCTTAATCCATTCTTCAGTTCTAATGTATCTGGGTGCTTTTCTACGTTAGAACTGCATATCATTTCAAAGCTGCACGTAAGACATCAATTTTATGTTCCTGGTTAACATGTTCGCTGTTTACATTTACATGTACAATTTAGTCTGGACAAAGACTCTGAAGTTGTACATATATAGTAATTATTAATCTGTCTGTCAGTCTGACTCTTTATA